>RJWM01005316.1:0-20404 GCA_004363535.1 Dasyprocta punctata
AAAAAAAAAAAAAAAAAAAAAAAAAAAAAAAAAAAAAAAAAAAAAAAAAAAAAAAAAAAAAAAAAAAAAAAAAAAAAAAAAAAAAAAAAAAAAAAAAAAAAAAAAAAAAAAAAAAAAAAAAAAAAAAAAAAAAAAAAAAAAAGAATGTCAACATTTATATAGGAAATGCTCAGGAAATCCAGAGTAGACACAGATAAAGAAATAGATGATGATGGGAAGAGAATAGAAACCATGAAAGATCAATATAGGAAAGAAACAATGCATGAAACAGATTCAAACAGATATCCAGGAAATTAAAAATTCCATTGTAAGCTAGAGAAACCACTTGAACAGAACTAAAGTCAAACTTTCAGACCTTGAAGACAGAATTGTGGCTAGTGATAATGAAAGGAAAGATCTCTGGAAAAGAACAAAAGATAAGGAAACAACAATTCAGCAGCTGCAAGACAATGCAAAGAAAAATAATATAAGATTAATAGCTGTCAATGAAAAAAAGCAGGAGCCTTCACAAATGACATAAAAAAATTATTTACATAAGTAATACCAGAAAATTTTTCAAGCATAGGAAAAAAATCTGACATACAGATAAATGAAGTTTCCATTTAGCCATAACCAGAATAAATCTACACTCACACATAATAATCAACATCCCAGAAATTCAGCACAAGAACAGAATACTAAAAGCCATTAGAGAAAAAGAAACAGATCACCTATAAAAGCAAAGCCCATCAGAATCACAGCTGACTTCTCAACACAAACCCTCAAGTCAAGAAGAACTTGAAGTATTTAACTCCTGAAAGAAAACAACTTCCAATCCAGATGGATGTACCCTACAAAACTGTCCTTCAAAATTAATGGAGAAAAAACTTGCATGAAAAAGGAACAGCTGAAGAAATGCATGACCATCAAATCAAACCTACAATGCATACTGAAAGGTATTCTAGACAGAGACAAAAATGACCTTTGGTTCAAGAACAACAACAGAAAGAAAACACTAAACAAGGAAAGCAATTAAACAGAGGAAAAAACCAACAGCAGGAAAATAACATGACAAAGATGAACCAATACATATCAGTTATAACCATCAATGTATATGGTCTTGATTCACCAATCAAAAGAAACAGACTGGAAGAATGGATCAAGAAACAAAATCCAACAACATGCGGTATACAAGAAACACATACAACCAAAAAAGAAACTCGACTGAAAGTCAAAGGATAGAAAACAATGCTCCATGCAACAGGAACCCAGAAAAAAACAGGAGTGGTTATTCTGTTTGCTGACAATATGAACTTCAAGAATGATCTAAAGAAATACACAAGGTCACTACATAATTTTAGGGGAAAAATTCAAGAGAAAGATGTAATAATCATAAATATATATACGGCAAATATGGGAGCACCCAACTATAAGACAAATATTAGTACATATGAAAAATCAAGTAAGCAATAACATGATTGTAATGAGGGAACTCAATACCCCATTGTCACCGTGACAGATCAACTAGACAAAAATCACCTAAGAAATGAAAGAACTGGACCAAACCTGTGAACAAATGGACTTAGTAGACATTTACAGTGTTCTACCAAACAACATCAGAATACACATTCTTCACAGCTGTACATGGGACATTCTCTAAAATACACCATATTCTAGCACATAAAACATGCTTAAGTAAATGCAAAGGTACTGAAATTGTCCTGTGCGTGTTATCTGACTATAGTGCTGTAAAATTGGAAATTAGTGACAAAAGAAACCACAAAAACTACATAAACAAATGAAAAATAAATAACACCCTCCTGAACAACCAATGGGTCACAGATGAAATTCAAGAAGAAATTAAAAAATATCTACAATCAAATGAAAATGCAAATACAACTTACCAGAACCTGTGGGATGCAATGAAAACAATACTGAGAGGGAAATCTTTAGTGAATCCTCTCATCAGGAAAATAGAATGAGCACAAATAAACAACCTAATGTTACACCTCAAGCTTCTAGAAAGAGAAGAGCAAGTCAAGCCCAAAGCCCATACAAGGAGGGGAATTATAAAGATCAGAGCAGAAATTAATGCAATTGAGATCAAGAAAACAATACAAAGAATTAATGAATCAAGGAGTTGGATCTTTGAAAGAATAAATAAAATCAATAAACCTCTAGCCAACCTTTTCAAGAAAAGGAAAAACTCAAATTCATGCAATAAGGAATGAAAAGGGTGAAATCTTTACAGATCCTGTGGAAGTTTAGAGGATCATTGATGCCTACTTTGAAAATCTTTACTTGCATAGGAAGAAAAACAGAAGAAATGCACAGATTCCTAGAAATGTATGAATTACCAAAGTTGAATCAAGAAGATATAAAAATTCTGATTGAGCCAGTTATCAGTTTATGAAACTGAAAATGTAATTAAAAACTTATCAAGAAAAAGAAAGCCCAGGTCCTGATGGATTCACTGCTGAATTCTATAAGAAATTTAGAGAAGATTTAATGCCAATACTCCTCAAACTCTTTAATGAAATTGAAAGGGAAATAATACTCCCTAACTCATTCCTGGAGACAAGTATTACTCTGATGTCAAAACCAGAGAAAGACTCAAACTAAAAAGTGTACTACAGGTCAATCTCCCTAATGAACAGAGATGCAAAAATCCTCAGTATCATACTAGCAAACAGAATGCAGCAAATCATTAAGATTAGATACCAAGACCAAGTGGGATTCATCCCAGGAATGCAGGGATGATTCAACATGGGTAAAGCAGTAAACACAATACACCATATCAACAGAGCCAAAGACAAAAAACAACAATCAGATGATCGTCTCTGTAGATACAAAAAAATCTTTTCATAAAGTCCAACACTTGTTTGTGATAAAATCCTAGAGAAAAGCAAAATAGATGGTCTTTACCTCATTCTAATAAAAGCCATCTATGACAAACCAATTGCCAGCATCACTATAAATGGACAAAAACTGAAAGCTTTCACTCTAAATTAAGGAACAAGACAAGGATGTCCACTGTCATCACTCCTATTTAATATAGTTTTGGAAACATTAGCCAGAGCAATTAGACAGGAGAGAGAAATAAAAGGAATAATCATAGGAAAGGAAAAAGTTATCATTATTTGCACGACATGATACTCCCCATAGAATACCCCAAAAACTCTATTGAAAGACTTCTAGATTTAATAACCAAATTTAGTAGCATAGCTAGAAACAAAGTCAACAGAGAAATCAGTAGCATTCCTATACACAAACAAACACACTGAGAGAGAAATTATGGAAACAACAACCTTCACAATAACATCCCAAAAAATCAGATACGTAGGAATCAATCTAACAAAGGAAATAAAAGATCTATACATTGAAAATTACAGTACTGTAAAAAAGGAGATTGAAGAGGGTATCAGGAAATGGAAAGATATCCCTTGGTCTTGGATAGGAGAATCAACACTGTGAAAATGGTCATACTTCCAAAACTTTTATATAGATTTAATGCAATCCTTATCAAAATACCATCAGAATACTGCACAAATCTAGAGAAAACATTCCTTCAATTCATTTCAACACAGAAGAGAGATTAGAATAGCAAAGGCAATTCTGGGAAACAAAGGCAAGGCAGGACGCATCACAATCCCTCACTTGAAATTACACTACAAAGTTACTGTGATAAAATCAGCAGAGTACTGGCAAAAAAATAGATCCAAGGATCATTGGTATGGATTAGAAGATGCAGATACACCTACAAACACACTCAGCCACCTTATCTTTGACAAAGGGGCCAAACGTGTTCACTGGAAGAAAGACAGCCTCTTTAATAAGTGATGCTGGAAAAACTGGCTTTCCATATGCCGAAGACAAAAACTAGACCCATGTCTATCACCATGCACTAAACTAAAGTCAAAATCGATTGAAGATCTAAATATTAAAAGAAAAAACACTAAATCTACTAAAGGAAAAGGTAGCTAGAAATCAAAAACCAAGCTGCATAGTATTTTAAAGAATCAACAAATGAGATTTCATCATGTGAAAAAGTTTTTGCACAGCAAAAGAAATCACCACAGAGTAAAAAAAACAACCCACAAAGTGGGAAAAAATTTTAGCCAACTGTACCTCAGACAAAAGACTTCTATCTAGAATATACACAGAACTGAAAAAAAATCAGGATCCCCAAATTCAAAGACCCAATTCAAAAATGAACATCTGAGATGAATACACACATCTCAGATGAAAAAATACAAACAGCTAATAAATATGTGAAAAACTGTTCAACATCACTGGTCATTCGAGAGATGCAAATTAAAACAACACTGAGATTCTACCTCACCCCAGAAAGAATGGCTACTATCAAGAAATCAATGACAAATGCTCGAGGTGCTGTCGGGGAAAACAGAACCCTTCTCCATTCTTGGTGGAAGTGTAGAGTGGTGCAACCACTGTGGAAATCAATGTGGGGATTCCTCAAAAAAGTAGGTCTGATTACAGGGCCCATTTGACTCATTTATTCCCCTGCTGGGTATTGTTCTAGAAGAATTAAAAACATCATACCACAGTGACAGATGTGCACCCATGTTGACAGCAGCATAATTTGTAATAACTAAATCTTGAAAAGAACCCAAATGTCCATCATCTGAAGAATAGATAAAAAAGATGTGGTATTTTTATAAATGGAAAACTCAGCCATAAAGAAGGATAAACTCGAAGCTTTTACAGTTAAATGGATGCAACTAGAAACCATATTCATAAGTGAAGTAAATCAGACTTGCATGTGTAAACACCGTATTGTTTCACTAATGTAAGAAACTGAAAGGGTAAATAAGATCCAAAAGTTACCATCAATACAGTAAAAGGGAAAGAAACTGTGCAAAGGGAAATTACATTGTTTGATCACTTTTGCATGCCCGTATCTGATAATCTGAGCAACTATTTTGAAGATAAAAATATGCAATATAACAATCATTGTTAAATTCCTATCATCTTGGTTTGAAATCTAAATCACTATTGTTTTTTATTCTTACTGCTGTAGTTTTCCTTTTGTTCTTGTTTTTTGGTTGTTTGCTACCTGATTTTTCTGTTTTTTTCTCTTTAAAATTTTAAAAAAAAAGAAACCTTACCTTTAAAAAATGTTGAAAGAGATATAGGACATTATATATTAATAAAAGTTTCAGTACATTAGAAGATACAAAAGGATAAATGTAGCAGAAGTAAAATCGATAACATCGAAGGAATAACTCAACAGTTCTACAATAATAGCTGGAGATGCCTATAGCCACTCTTATAATAGATGGAAGTAAATATATGCAGGATTTAAAACAATAAATTAACTAGATTTATTAGAAATATACAAAAATCTACCCAATGGCAGTATATACATTCTTCTCAAGTGTACATGAGTGACTTTCAAAGAGAGACCACATGAGGCTACAAATCACATCTCACATGATGTGAAATGGAAGATATTTTTAAAAATGTGTTCTGCAACCACAAAAGACTGAAGCAGATATCAATAACAGAAAAAATGGAAATTTCAGAATTTTGTGGAAATGAAACAACATGCTCTTAACCGAGCCAAAAAAAAAAAAAAAAAAAAAAAAAAAAAAAAAAAAAAAAAAAAAAAAAAATCACCAAGGAAAATAGAAAATACAGATGAATGAAAACAAAAATGCAACATAACTCATGGGATACAATAAAGTAGTGCTAAGAGGGGAATTTATAGCTATAAACACACGCATGCACACACACACACACACACACACACACACACTTTTTTTTTGTACCAGGGATCGAACTCACGACCTCATGCTTGCCAGGCAGGCACTTATTCGGCTGAGCTAAATCTGTGACCCTGAACATATTTTTTAAAGCTCTCAAATCAGTTACCTAACTTTACAAATTAAGGAACTAAACAATAAAAAACAACCTAAACCAAAATCTAGCAGAAA
Organism: Dasyprocta punctata; assembly: GCA_004363535.1. Lineage (NCBI taxonomy): Eukaryota > Metazoa > Chordata > Mammalia > Rodentia > Dasyproctidae > Dasyprocta > Dasyprocta punctata. The sequence goes on from RJWM01005316.1 coordinate 5,937, forward strand.
GAATGAACATCACAGTGTTGATGAACTGACAGAAAAAACAATGCAGAAAAATCACTGAAACTAAAAGTTCTTTGTAAAGATCAACAAAATAGACAAGTCTTTAGCTGAATGGACTAAGAGATCAAAGAGTAGAGTCAAATTGCTAAAATCGGAAATGAAACTGAAGACATTACTACTGATTCTAAAGAAATAAAAAGAACGATAGAATATAATGAACAATAGTAGGTAAAAAAACTTTGATAACTTAGATATAATGGTCAAATTCCTAGAAACACAAAACCTATGCAAACTAAACCACAAAGAAGCAGAAATGGTAAGCGGACCCGGATCTACACCCCAGGGTCACTGTAAACCCCTGAGAACGAGAAACACCGAGCAGTCGTCCGTGCCCCAGCAAGGACACTGCCGTGGTCTGGTTCTGGAGCGTCCCCCCGGCCGGCTGGCGTTGACGGCGCAGCCCCAGGGCTGCAAGGCTTGGAGCTGAGGCTTGCAAACACGACGAGACCAGGGGAGAGCCAGGCTCCTCGCTGGGTTCATCTGCTGATGGGTTCACAATTGGATGGCATCGTCAGAAGATGAGGGAAATTTTCAGAGGCTCACCTTGGCAAGTGGTGCACGCCTTTAATCCCAGCACTCGGGAGGCTGAGGCAGGAGGATCGTTGTGAGTTCGAGGCCAGCCTGGGCTACAAAATGAGTTCAAGTCCAGCCTGAACTGCAGAGTGAGACCCTGTCTCAAAAAAATAGGGCCGGGGATTTAACTCAGTGGCCTAAGTGCCTGCCTGGCAGAAGCGAGGTTGTGAGTTTGATCCCTGGTACCAAAAAAAAAAAAAAAAAGAGGCTCGCCCTGCTTAGAGGAAGCAGGTCCCGGGCTGCGTGCTCTGGAAGGGTTACTGTATCTTGACCCAGACCCTCCCTTCCTTCCTCCCCTCTCTTTACCCACTTTTCCTTCCCTCACTCTCCGCCCGCCCCTCCACCGCGAAGTACCCACTGAACCCGGGCCACGAGCGGCAAAACCAGAAACCGCAGCTGCTGGAAGCATGAACACAAAATCCATCTTTCCCCCTTTACGCTGATTTTCTCAAGCGTTTTGTCAGAGTGATGTAAACCTGATTAACACAAAGACTGAATGTGTAACCAAAGCTCTGGAACTAATGGATTTGCTTCTAAATCTGAACATTCAAAAAACTACCAGTCCTTTCGAACTTTCCCAGAAAATCAAAGAGATAAGAATACTTTTTAAGTCCAGCATTACTCTGATGCCAAAGTACAGACACAAGAAAAGAAAATACAGACCAATATCTTTCATCAACATTGATGTAAAAATTCTGAACTAAAAATTAGCAGCACATTAATAGGATTATAAACCATGACCCAGTGACATTTATTCCTAGGGTACAACTATGGTTCAGGATAAAAACTGGTCAATGTAATGTACCACATTAGCAGAATGAAGGAAAAAGCAACCAAATGATCATCTCAACTGATGCAAAAAAATATTTTTCACAAAATGTAGAACTTTTTTTCTCTTTTTGTGAAAGGTCTCACTATGGCACCTGAACTCCTGGTCCCAGGTAACCCTCTGTCTCCCTCTCCCGGGGCAGCTGTGAACACGCACAGCACCATGCCCAGATTCAACGCATTGTTTATGATTAAAAAATCTGACGATCTAGGAACAGAAGGAAACTACTTCGGTATAATAAAAATACACAAAAGCCCACAGGAACATCTTCCTCAATGGTGCAAGATTATAGGCTTCTCATCTATGATCAAGGCAAGCATGCTGCGTTCATCACTTCCATTCACAGTAATTAGACAAGAAAATAAATAAGCCTCCAAATTGTAAAGAAAGAAGTAAAATTATCTTTATTTCAGATGAGCTTATGAGTAGGAAACTCAATTTTTCAGTAAAAAACCTGTTAGAATAAATTTGTTTACCAAAGTAGCAGGATATAAAGTCAACAAATAAAAAGTAGTTGCATTTCTATATATTAAAAATGAAAAATCTGAAAAGAAAATTACAACACAATTCCATTTACAATAGTATCAAAAATAATAAAATGCTTAAGAATAAATATAGCAAATATTTAACCAATGAGATGAAAGACTTGTACAACAAGAAAACATTCCAGAGATACATAAATTAAAACACAGCCCACATTTATGAATCAGAACACAATATTAAGATGCTGATGCTAACCAATGTGAAGACGGACGCCCAGTATTATTATTATGTTTACAACTACTAAAATGTTATACAAAAATGATTTAGATGATAAACTTTGTTATGCGTATTTTGCCACAGTAAAAAAATCTAGGAACTGGGTATGGTGACACACAGTACACGGGAGGATTGTGAGCTTGTGTGGCCAGCCCTGACTACAAGTTTCAGGACAGCTTGAACAACATAGTAAGACCAGGTTTAAAAAAAAAAAAAAAAAATGAGGAAATATATTAACTTCTACTAACTGAAATGTAGTAAAAACGTTCCAAATTACTTAGAGCCTGATAAAATGATCTTAGTAAATACAAAAAGGTTTTATAAAGACAGCTTCAATTTACAGCAACTAATGTATCAAAATTCTTGATACAAGTCACTACATTTTATAAAAATTTGTAAGAATTATGTGTGATGAAACTAAAACAGTAACAATTTTAACAAAAATAAAACAGACAATACCTTGGAGGCACGAATCTGCCTGTGGACATCTGTTAGTTGTTGGATTTTGTACTCTAGCTCTGAAATCTGGGCTTGAAGCCACGTCCATCGGCTGCCAACTCTTGCGCGGTCTATAAGCCACTGCCATTCAGTACTACAGTTACTGTGAACAAGAAGAACAGTCAAAACACAAAGCCAATGAAGATTTCACAGGCTGCTTAATAACTTCCATGAGTCCTAGCATAAAATCCTACTTCCTTCACAAGATGGCTAATTACAAGAAAGGAGAATGGCAGATAGACTTCTTATCAAAGAAAAAGACTAAATTTCTTCACCATTTTACCCACAAGTAGTTTTTATTCAACATAGTGAGCCCAGCAGTAAAATAATCCTTCTGCAATTTAATACTTCATCAATGCTAAACACTTAGATAGGGATGGGCCAACAAAGCAAAGTAAACATGAAGACAGTACCAACACCATGTAAAGAACTGACACATAAGGTCTCATGTGTAAGTAGTTAGCAAGTATTGCACAAGCCATTTGAACTAGGTCTAAATCCATGCAGCAAACTCTAGTGCATTCAACTTAATTATATTTAATTTTCATTTATTAAAACAGGCATCACTGTTCAGTGACTTCATGAAATCAATTTTTAAAATGACAAGAATTATTAAATATATGAATGCTTTTCTACATTTCAAATAACTATACCAAATATACAAGTTTGAGAAATTCTTAAGATAAACACCTTGTTAAAAATTTGATTTCCATGATTCACAGCCAAGAGATCACAAAGAAATTATACAAAGTCATTCTTTCATGTATATTTGAAAATAAAGATTGAATCTTAACCTTAACTCTTCATAGTTCCTCTAGCGTTTGGCAAGAATACTGCTCTAATCCATAGTTTGTGAGATTACAGATTAATTACTTTATATTTCAACCACCTTAAGTAGAAAACAATTATTTGGAATTACAGATGATACGTATGTGTATTTGTGCATGTGTGTGTGTTTTACAAATTGCCAAAGAAAATTTTCAAAGAAATTGATGGGAAATAACTATTAAATGGCAAAACATATAACTTCACTTTAAAAGTCTAAAAAATCTGTTTTTTTTCAGAATTAAATTTTATTTCACATTGATATAAACCAGGAAAAACATTTACACATTGCAGCACAACAGTTCAATGGAGTAGCTCTTTTTATAAATATGATCTTACTGATTTGTATACCTGCAGTGAGTCTACAGTTCTTCAAGGTAAAGCAGAATGACTTAGTAAATGATTGTTTAAAATTTTTAAATCCAGAAAGAAATATATGGCTTCATTATAAGCATATTATGCAGTCTATTACTAGATTATTTCCATGATCAATTAGCACCATAAAGACACATTCTTAACACTATTTTGGTAAGTTGAAATACAGCAGAAAAATTAACATATTTCAGAAATATTAAGCACATATTTTTGCTACATTTTAAACTACATGGTAAGCCGGGCATGGTGGCACACGCCTTTAATCCCAGTACTTGGGAGGCTGAGGTAGGAGGAGTGTTGTGAGTTTGAGGCCGGCTTGGGCTACAATGCGAGCGCAAGGCTGGTCTGAGCTACATAGTGTGACCCTGCCTCAAAAAACCGGGGCTGGGAGTTTGGCTCAGTGGCTTAAGTGCCTGCCCTGGCAGGTGTGAGGTTGTGAGTTCAATCCCCGGTGCCGCAAAAAATAAACAAATAAACTACATGGTAACTATACCGTATTTATAGGTTTCTGATTAAACTTTATTATCCATAAATTTGTTTTCGAGTAATTTTTTTACTATTTATCTTGAAATCTTGACTATTTAAAATCAAACAATTGCCCTTTTTATGTCTGCACAAAAGAATAATTTTTAAAAATAATTTGTAGTGAAAGTTTCAGATAAGACCACTGGCAAAAATCCATTTATTGCCAAACACCACAGAATGTACAGCAAGAGTGAACCATAATGTAAATCATGTACTCTGAGTTATAATATGTCAACAGAGGCTCATCAGTTATAATGATTGTGCACCACACTGGCGCTAGATGTTGACAATGGAAGAAGTTGTTCATTTGTAGGGGGAGAGTTTATGAGAACTCTGTACATTTTACTCAGTTTTGCTACAAACCTAAAAGTGGTCTTAAAATTTATCATTTTTTTAAAAATGCCTTTAAACTTAATAGTATTTTTTTCATTAGACTTTAGCCAAACATTTATCTTAAGAGACCATTTGTTGTCAGATAAACAAAAGACGATTATTGTCACTTTACTAATATATAACATCTATTATTACAAGATTTTATATCAGTATTTTAAAGTTATTTATAAAAGGATTTTTATTGTGCATAATGTGATTGGAGATACCATATATATTAGAATTTCTCTTGGTATCATTATTTATTATTTATTAGTCATTACTGTGATTCTGTAAATTTGACACACTAAAAAATCACACTTTCATAGATCTGGACTAAACAAAAGAGAATGCCTAATTAAAATTAATTGATACATAGATAGTATTTAGTAACACAAAACTTAGGAAGGCAAGGACCATACCATACAGTATCTTGTACATGAGAGGATACAGAGTTTGGATTTTAATGCAAAATGGAAACTATTGGTGAAATAGACTTATCTTTTTAAGGACTTGGCAACTAGGTGGAGAAAGGATTACAGCAGTATATGAAATGAAATAAGAAAACCAATTAAAATGTAACTAAAACAATCTTAACTGTGGTGCAAATAGTAGGCCCCAAATATTTCACTGCTGCCCAGCATTTCCCAACCTTCCCTGCACTTAGGTTGGAACCATGTGATCAGTAATGACCAATAGGCTGTGAACAGAAAGGACACTGATTTTCAGGCCCTTTATGAATCTTCAAAACCACTAGTAAAAATAGTACAGCTAACAAGATCATACCATTATAACAAAGGAGGAGAAAGATCATAGGTCAAACCACAGTGGATTTTTATGTAAGCCGCTACAGACCCTTGCGGAGGTAAACCACTGAGGATAGGCTAATCTGTGACTCAGTATAACCTATTCTGACTAAAACACTAAATGTGAAAATAATACGCAGTGGAAAAATGTGAGGAGATAAAGAAGATAAACTATGTAACAAGATGGATTCAAGATTCATTTTAAAGTTAATGAACTTGCAAAAGAATAGCACGCAAGTAAATATGGGAAAATTAAAATATTCTTACATATTCATTAAGTTTTGCTCCAGTTGGGAAATTTACCTATATGCAATTTGATGTGGCTATCAAGTTGGTTAATGATCAAATATAATACAGAAAAAGAAAATATTCATTTATTCTTCATTTTGAACCTCTGATAAGGATATTCTGATGCTGAAATTACTATTATAAAAATTATTTTCATATTCATATGTTGTATTAAATTATGCTAACATACAAAAACAGGAATGCAAGATTAAATTTAAGCAAACAAAATCATGCCAAATCATGATTTTATTAAGAGTGAACAACATCTGTTTGCTATGCTTAAAAGTGGTAGACAAGCTTGCCACTAAAAATGCTCTCCTGCTTGAAATGTTTTCATTAAAAGTAATTATGGTTGAACAAAATGTGTAATAGACACTGTGAAACAGGAAGAAAATGTTTAAACAGGAAGAGGAACTATGGAGGGGAGAGTGGGAAAGGAAGCAAGGGAAAAGAAATAATGAGAAAAGAAGGAAAAACGGAAACAAAGCTTTTGTGAATAAAGAGGAGAAGAGGGGTTGAAGGGAGGGGAGGGAAATGGGAAAAAAGAGAATCAAGTTATATTATACACAGGCACAAATTCCCTATGATGAATGTGATCATTATGTATGCCTCAAATGTACGAATAAACTTATTAAAAAATATAAAAGTAAAACACTGGGAAAAATAATTATGATTGTAAATATACAACAGGTGCACATATGGCTAACCTGCTGAAAGCAGATTAATACCTGTGTTATCCTAAAGACAAAAGTTTATGTAACCAATGATGTAATGACTAATAAAATGTGCAGTGTAACCAATCAGAACATAGCAGATAGAATATCGAACCTATAAGGTTTGAGGAATACCAGGAATGTGTAAGTCTGGCCTGCCACACCATTGAGAACCCCGACTCCCTGCACCCCTCTGAAGTGCACTGAACTGACCACACCATCACATGCAGACCATGACACAGGCTCCTCCCTCCAGCGAAGAGCAGAGCAAACACATCTTCGAGTTGAGACCACCCTGGCAGTGAGACCAGTCAGTCCCCAAAAGGGCAGTGAATGCCTTCAAGGCCCAGCCTGCTTGTTTGCAGGCATCACTGAACTTGTTAAAGTACAGCTGGTTAAGTAGTTTTGAGCGCAATTTTTCTTTGAATTAGATGCTTTTGAACATTTTGAACCTACAACTCTGTTTTGACTTTGAAGTATGGTTCCTCAAAACAAGACAGAGGTTTCTAATATTATATCTTAGATTACCAAGATTTCAAGACACGTAAAAATTAATTTTGCCTGTAATTGAAGATTTTGTTAGATCACTAATACAATGAATCACTACAACTAGAAGTAAAAGATTCAGTTGTGAAAAATGATGATTCCAAGAAAAGTAAGATTTGTCTAGAAAATATAAATTAGGCTAACTTTCCCTACTAGAAATTGCTTGCCTAGGAAAAGTTTATCCCCCGCCTTGAATTGAGTTCTTTTAGACTGGGGTGGGAAACTTTTTCAGTAAAAAAAACAGTAAACATAGGCTCTGTATTTACAGCGTGAGAGTAGCTACAGACAGTACATAAATGAGTGGAAATGGCTGTGTTCCAATAAAACGTTACTTACAAAAAGAGTGGACCAGACTTCATGCATGAGCTATAGATGGGGATCATCTTTTCATATGAATCTCCTGCTTCCCAAGGGGTTATGATTTCAATAATGTGCCTGAGCAAATTATTTACCAATATTGAGTGAGATTATCTTATTGATACTAGTGCCGTACGAGAATGTAAGTCTTGGAAACACTGTGTCCTGGTCTGTAGCTTGCCTTTCATTTTGGTAATGGTCTTTTGAAAACCAGATGACTGTGATTTTGAGGAGGCACAAACATATCAAATTTTTCTTTTATTGTTAGTTCTTTTTGTCCACTAAGAAACTCTGCCTATATGACAGATTGATTGTAATTAATACAGGTGCCGCCTTAGCTTGGTCTTGAAAATCCTGCAGAAGAGTATAATGCAAAAGATATAAAATGATGCTGTAGTAAATATTAGCCAAAAGAAACTGAAATCACTAACACCTTCTGATAATTGCCAGCTACACTTGCGACTGACTGCTGTTATGGATCAAGGTTAAATTACTAAATGCAGGGACTTAGAATCCTTGGACTGGAAACTTCTAGCCTAAACAAGTAAGTTCACTCAAAATGAAAAGGGTTCAAGAACAAAAAGTTCATCTACAGAGTTTAAACGCAGCTCCTCTAGCCTCAACTAACTCCCCATCATTTACAACCATAAAACAGAAAGGCGGTGTGGGGAGCCACTGAAGCTGAAGACCAATCACAATCACGTGGGCGCTAATCTCAAGAATACCGGGTGACCAAGGCAAGTCATGTGGATAAGGTCTTAGGCAGAGAGGGTTCACCTGCTACTCAGTCTCTCAAGTGTATAAGTAAACGCGCTGCAGGTCATGGGGCCCTCTTGCTCCTTCCTCTCCTTCCTTCTCCCGCCTCCTGCTTCTCTGTACTCCCATCAGGAGAGAGGGCTCCACATGGCCTCAGTTTCCTGTATTCCACAAAAAAAGGAAGGAAGGAAGGAAAGAAACCTGCCTAACACGAAGTCACAAAGATTTTCTCATGTTTCTGAATTTTCAAGAAGTCTTAATAGAGTTTGACTTTTTGATATGACCCCATTCAAGTTACTTTTTGTATATAGGGTAGGCAATTTTTCAAAATAGGAAATCCAGTTCCTGAACTATTTGTTAAAGAGATTTCATTTATTCTTTAATAGATAGCCCCATCTACCTACTATCCTTTAGTAGGAAAACACTATTGTTGAAAGTATAAGATTATCTGTGAAGATTATGTTTGCTGTATTCCCCTTAGGATATCTGTCATTCACCTATTTATGTCAACACCTTAAACAAATACTATACTACTGTCATACTTTAGATGAATTCTTAAAATCCACCAGCATACATTTTCCATCTTTATTCTTTCTCAAAACTACTTTGACCATTCTAAATTTGACAGTGAGCTTGTCAATTTCTAAAACAAACCAAAAACTAGCAGAGCTTTTTACTAGGTTTGCATTGAATGTATACATTCATGACTGAAGAGCAGATTTCTTAAAATCTTCAAATGAGTGTACAGCTCTGTGGTATATTTCTTTATTTTACATGCTTTTAATCTCTCAGGTATTTTTTAAAATTTACCTTTAGACTTTTAAAAAATTTACCTCTATGTATTTTATATTTACAGATGCTAGTAAACAGTATCCACAAACTCACTGGATGTATAGTAGACACATAATCTTTTAATACTGATTTTATATACTGTGCCCTTGCTAAAAGTCACTTTTGAGTTTTAATAATTTCCTTAAGTCTTTAGTATATTTGTTTTAAGTCATGTGAATGTACATCCTTACCTTCTTCTAAATCCTATAAAAATAGCAGTTAGGCTTTCACCAATAATAAAATATTGGGTATAGAGTTTCTGAAAATGCCATTTATCATACTGAGGATGCTGCTGTCTATTTATGGCTTATTGTTAATTCTAATCATAAGTGAGTTTGAATTTCATCAAGTATTTTGTTTAGGTACCTCAGAAAATTATCATTTTTGTTTTTATTTGATTTTGTATATTTAACAAAACATTGATTTGTACCTATACATGGGTGGTCATGATACATTTTTTTATATTTTGCTACACTGTATCTAATAGTTCACTACACATTTTTTGTGGCTACAGTCAGTGGAGATATGAGTCTACTACTATTAAAATTTTTGTCTAGTTTCAGAATCAAACTAATGCTGGCTTCATAAAATGGATGAGAAGTGGTTTTTTTTTGGAAAGGACTTGTATAGTATTTACTTAAACTTCAATAAAATTAATCAGTGAAGCCATCTGGCCTGGAATTTGCATGTGGAAAGCTTTTTAAATATTAATTCAATTTCTCCGGTTGATGAAAGGTATTTTATGTTTTCTGTTTCTCCTACGTAATTTTGGTAATTTGTATCTTGAACCATTAGCCTACTTAGTCCAAATTTATTGGCATATAGTCATTCATATTATTCCCTGATTAATTTATAAATGTGTGTAATATATAAATGACATTTTTCTTTCCTGCTACTGATCATTTTTCCCTGATAATCTTGCTGTGAAATTAACTCAATCTTTTCAAATAACTGTATTTTAGTTTTGGTGATTTTCTCCATTGCTTTTGTTTCACTGTTAATTTTTATTCTGTATCTTTTTTTCCTTCCACTTGTTTTGGATTTCATTCTGTCTAATTTTTAAGTGGGAAACACAGATCACAGACTTTACACCATTTCTTCTTCTTTTAAGGTAAGGATTCCTAGCCAGAACTTCTCTTATTGCTACTGCTTCAGTAATTTAATAAATGAAACTTTGACAGTGGCCAACATCTTCCCGTCACTCCTCACGCCAAGAAGTCTCTCTGGCAATCACAAATCTACTGTTTCTATGGTTTCAGTTTGTTAGATTTCCTCATTTGGGTAAAACCATACATTTCCTTCTGCGGCTGGCTTAGTGTTAATGATTTTTCAGATACAGCTACTTCATTAATGATGCGACTTCTTGCTTTTTAAATGTTAAAAAAAGTATTTGATTATACATTTTACTGTGAATAAATATGAATACAGAAATGCAGATATCAATGCAACATACTTACTTCATTTCCTTTGGACTTACATCCAAAAACAAAAGTGGTGGATTACATGATCATTCTATTTTTAAACTCCTGAGGAAACTCCCTGCTCTTTCCATAGTACCTGTGCTAATTTCTATCAGCAGTGTGTGACGGCTTCCTTTTCTCTGTGTCCTCTCCAGCACTTGTAATCCTTTATAATAATCATTGTAACACGCATGAGACATTATCTCACAGTGGTTTTGTTATTTCTCTGATGATTATTTAATGTTATTTCAAATACCTGTTGGTCATTTGCTTCTCTTTTCTAAAGAACAGTCTATGCAGGTTCTTTGCCTATTTTTGAATTGGGTTGTTTTCTTGCTATTGAGTTGTAGACGTCCATATATACTTTAGATATATACAGTAGAGATCTGATAGCTCTCATCGGATGTAAAGTTTGCAACTATTTTCTTCCATTCTGTAGGCTGTCTCTTCACTCGGTGGTTCCTTTCGCTGCGTGAAAGCTTTTTTTGTTTGGTCTAGTTTTGGCCTTCGTTGTTTGTGCTTTATGGCCATCCCCACAACACTGTCAAATGTTTTCTATTTTCTTCTAAGAGTTTTACTGTTTCAGGTCTTATGTTGAAGTCATTAACCCATTTTGAGTTGATTTGGGAATATGGAGTGATATAAGGATCCACTTTCATTCTTCTCTATGTAGATGTTTAATTTGTCCAACATTTACTGATAAGACTGTCTTTGCACATTTGTGTGTTCTTGATATCTGTCAAAGACCACAAACTCATGGGTTTATTTCTTGGTTCTCTATTCTGTGTCACAGGTATATACATCTGTTTTTAGTGCCAGTACATGCTGTTTTGATTATTATAACTTTGTTATATATTTTGAAATCAGTGCCTGCAGCTTTGCTCCTTTTGCCCAGGACTGCTTTTGCTATTACATCATCTCTGGGGTTCCATACAAATTTATGGATTTCTCTATTTCTGTGGGAAATGTGTTTGGAATTATGATGAGGGCTGCAGTGAATCTGTAGATCAATGCTGGGTAGCATGGACATTTTAATGTTTATTTTTTAATACATGAACACAGGATATCTTTACATTTATTTGTGCCTATTTCAATATTTTCATCAAAGTTTTTCATTTTCAGTTTACACATCTTTCATCACCTTGGCTAAATTTAACTCTTAAGTATTTTACTTAGTTTGATACTATCACAGAATATTTTTATTCAGACGCATGTATTAATGTACAGAAATACCACTGATTTTGTATCTTGATTTTGTATCTGGCATCATTATTGAATTTACTATTTCCAACAAGTTTTTTTTGTTTGTTTCTGGTGGAGTTTTTAGGATTTTCTATAAGTAGGATCACATCATTTGAAAAGGCAATTTAATTTGGATCTCTTTCATTTGTTTCCTGTCTTACAGCTCTGGCTAGAATTTCCAGTCGTATGTCAAGCAAGCCACAGTCCTGAATGGGGTTGTATTGGTGATACTGTGTTCCCCCCAAGTCCTCAGATACTTTTGATGGGGCTGAGTCTGGCACTTGTGATTGGTTTGTCATCTAGCGCTGGGGTTGGTGATGTGAGTGCTGCACCCGCCCAGGGATGGAACTGAGATACAGTGTAAGGGAGGCAGGTCTTCCTCTTCCTCCCACTCTCTCCCTCTCTCCCTCCCTCTCCCTTCCTCTCTCTCTGTCTCTGTCTCTCTCTGTCTCTCTCTCACCAGCATGCCTTGTGGTTGCTGCAGCCATGAAGGCTTCGTCATGCCATGCTGCCTTGGAACCAGCTGAGTATGGACTGAAACTCCCAAGAAACTGTAAGAAATAAACCTTTCCTTCCCTAATTTCGGGCATCGGGTATTCTGTCTCGGTAATGAGTTAAAAGTAACTAAGACAGGGGTCATCTGTAAAACAGTCACAAAGCCAGGGTCCGGCCTGCAGGTGCGCAATCCATCAACGTGAAGGTCTGGGGCAGGTTAGAGATGGGGAGGGCGGTGGCCCCAACCCTGCGGCAGCTCCTTCTTGTTGCCCAGAGGTATGGAAACACCTTCCTCTCCGAGTATCCTCCACAGTGATGGCTCCACATTCTGGGCAGCAGAAGACGGTGCTGTTGACTAGCACTAGCGTGGCCTCTGCCGCATGCATGGTACCGAGGGAGCTGCTTCTCTCCTCTCCGGCCCTTCCAGGTATCTCAGACACGCCCCTCTCCCCAGCAACCCCTTCTGTGCGGTCGGTCAGTCACGTTCCCTCTGCTCCCTTCCTCCACGGTGCTGCTGCAGGTTCCTTCTTGGTTCCTCGGGCTCCCCCAGAGGGGTTTGCATCCATGGGTAGATCACTGGGTCTTAGCTTTTGCAAGCAGGGAGGGAAAAGGGCTGGCATCTCCTACTCATTTTGCTGATCTCACCCTCCTAAGCTGTAACCTAGGAAAACAAGCCTGATGATTTCCTCCTGGGAAATAAAATCACCACTTGCATGGAACCTCTCCAAAGGAGCTTTCCTATTCCATTTCCCCCTCACCTTATATAACTGCTATTTTGTTTCTCCTATGAAAGTGGTTTCTTTTAAAACTGAAGGTATACAGGACTTTTAAGTGATACATATTATGTATAGCAAGCTGAAGAAAAATTACTTCTATCACCTACAAAGTATTTCAAACATGGTCCAAAGAGACGAGTTTCTCTAATCTCCATCCTGTGAGAATCGAGGTAGTCAAAATAATCAATAAACTTAATCGTCCTCAGTTGTATTGGGGTAAAGAAGAATTGTAACTTAGAGCAACATTTAAGGAAATTCATACAACTGTAAGCAACATGCTGCTTTTTTAAATAAACCGTTCAACTTTATAGCAATACTTTAATTTTCCTCTGCTGGGGTTTTTTTGTTTTGTTTTGTTTTGTTTTGGTACTGGGGATGGGACTCACAACCTCGCACTTGCCAGGCAGGCAATTACACCACTGAACTAAATCCCCAGCCCTGTTTTTTTGAGACAGGGGCTCACTATGCAGTTCAGGCTGGCCTTGAACTCACTTTGTAGCCCAGGCTGGTCTCGAACTCACATCAGTCCACCTGCCTCAGCTTCCCAAATGCTGTGATTACAGGCGTTCACCAATTTTAAATGAATTTAACAACTGAAACTTAACCGATTAAATCCAACTTAAGAAAAAATCATTTTATACTCATACCAAAAGATAATTACCTTTGTGTTATTTGCTATCAAAGCTCAGTAAACTTCAAAATTTATCAAATGTTGAAGAATCTTTTTCACATGAAATTTATTAATATCAGCAAAAATATTCAAAACAAAATTTAATATGTAATATGTGGATTTGAGTTGCAAAAACTAGCAATAAAACCTAAACCATTATCAAATAATTGTGTCTTTGATTTATATAAATATTCATTATAGAGAATTTATTATTTATGTACATATCAGATGAGTTTGACACTAGAAGATAGTTTGATTTCTAGAAATACAGATATAGGCTTTAATAACCAAGTCATCATAATACTAAAAGGTCAATAATTCAAAAAGCCGGAAACTAACGTTAAACTTCTTAGACTCATTTTTTTGCCTAAAATCTTTGTCTGTAATTCACAAAGTCCCTCCAGTTGACCAAGAGACAAAAAAACAATACAAAAAACTTTCTAAACCAGGACCCAACTTTTTTCTAAGTTACTTCAGTTTTGTTCAGTAAACTGGCAGAGCTGACAAGAAAATAAATGGAAATACTGCCTGATGTTTTGTATAAAATATTTTTCAATAGTTTGGATCTCCCCATTTATATATGATTTGTACAAATACTTGAAGTTAGTGTTCTTTCAGTAGGAAGAATAAAAGTCTTAAAATGAAATTTTTATCTATCAATAATTACACACATAGGATATAAGAAATTAACAGAAAGTACTGAAAGTAGTTTCTACCC
>RJWM01005316.1:20504-93349 GCA_004363535.1 Dasyprocta punctata
AAAAAAAAAAAAATAGCATCACAGACCAAAACAGTCCAGGAAGTTCTAAATTTCTTATTTCTCTTTCTAGCTTGAAAGACAAACTTGCCTTTAGCTTCTCTCAACAATAAAAAAATAAATAATTTATTAAGTTAACCTACTAAATTGTATTAAATTGAATTTCTTTTAGAAGTATTTTAAATATAAAAACTGATGTATTTTTTACTTCTTTCAGAACACAAGTGCCTGGCCATTCTTCTACAATAAGAATCTGTCACGGTATTGAGAAAGTATCGCCGCACACAGTAACAAGCACAGGTTTACCGTCACATGCATATGGGCAAAATCCTGGCTCTACCAACCTAGTTGGCTTTTTAGTTGCAGGCAAATCACCTACCCATTCCAACTCTGTTTCCTCTTAACTGAAATAAAGATAATAACGATTACATCTCAAAGCTGTCAAAAGACTTAAATGATAACATGTAGAAGCATCCAGTACAATGCCAGCAAAAAAGTGATCTGTACTCTATTATAATTCCCACATTCAAGCAAACTCCAGTTACTGTGAAATTAGAGCACAAGGAGACTAGAATGCCCACTGCGCTTTCCATTCCACTTCTCACCGTAAAAATGCTCATCTGGTATTATTAGGAAAACTAATGTGTCTGGCTTCTACTTCTATTCTTAGTCATTTTTGAGAATCTGAAAAAATGATGAACTTCTGTAGGCAACTGATATCCATTTGGAGATTCAGATTCAGATTCCCTGAAAGTTAGATTAAAAACTATGCGCTACCTGGTTATTTAAATTTAGTCAAATTAAACACATTCAAAATTCAAATCCTCTTCACTGGCCAAATTTCAAGATCTTGGCAGCCACATAAGGATACTGGATAACATAAATATACAACATTTCCATTGTCTAGGAAACTTCTGTTAGTCAGACCTGTTGTGAAGGGTTAGCATAGTGTGACAATTAAAAATTTTTCTCTGCATTTAAAAAAATACTTAAATACTTTTGTCAAGGAAATGCCCAAAAGAGCAAATATTAAATACTTTTTGTACAACTGAACCTCTAGCATCCAGTATGAAATAAGCCTTCCACAGGTGTCTTACAGCTGACATTATAGTTTTATTTTAGTTATATTAATGCAAGAAGAAGTGACTCAGTTGGGTAAAAGCCAATGCTGAAAGCTATGAGTGAATAGTTTTTAAAAAGTAGCAGGTAAGCCGGGCGTGGTGGCTCACGCCTTTAATCCCAACACTCGGGAGGCTGAGGTAGGAGGAGCGTTGTGAGTTCAAGGTCGGCTTGGGCTACAACGCGAGCACAAGGCCAGCCTGAGCTACACAGTGCGACCCTGCCTCGAAAAACCAGGGCCGGGAGTTTGGCTCAGTGGCTTAAGCACCTGTCTGACAGGCGTGAGGTTGTGAGTTCAATCCCCAGTGCCAGAAAAAAATTAAAAATAAATAAATAAATAAAAAGTAGCAGGTAAATGTATACATACTCTCATCTGACAAACCCTCAATGCCAATGAGGACTCCTAATGTGCAGATCTCAAGTTTTTTGGTTTTTTTTTTGTTGTTTTTTTTTTTTGTTTTTTTTTAGTTTTGGCCATTCTTAATGGCTGGGTCACTGAACCAAAAGATTTCAGCTTTTATTATATTCAAAAAATAGAAAAAAAATCTTACTTGTAGTTAATTAGTATTATTACTCCTGCGTGAGTTTTCCCTAAACAGAACAGCTGAATTACTTTTCAATATAGTATGTGCAGTCAGACCTCTATCAACAGATTCTGCATCTGCAGACTCCACCAACCACATACCGGAAACAGGAAAAAAAACGGTAGACTTTTGTACGGATTTCTTCCTTGTCCCTGTTTCCTAAGTAATACACTCTCACAACTATCTACACGGCTCTCACGTTGCGCTGGCTGCGACGGGTAACCCAGGGAGGCTTCAAAGCACACAGGAGGGCAGGCGTACGCACCAATCAGTATTGCACCACTTTCTATAAGGGATCTGCAGCCGGCCCTGAAAACGGTCCTCTGCAGAATTCACTCACACGTAATGGCTTAGCAAAGGAAACATTTTAAAAACTCACTTAACTTTTATAACTTAAAGATTATGGCGTTAAGAGTTTAGAAAATCTATGTCCTAGCGTACACTGAAACCACGTGCTGCTACACGCAGAGCAGGAAAAGGTCTCATAATGGTTTCGCACTTACACAGACACACTTTTTCTAACGGTATATTCATCGCCGTCGTCGTCCGAGCTGCTCTCGGTTGCATCGGAATCCAGGCCGCCTTCCACGTGAGACAACAGCCCCGCGGCGGACAGCGCGAACCTCTGGATCTCTGCGGCCGTGCACCGAGCAAAGCCATTGGGTGTCACACCCCCCGGTTTACCCTCCGCAGTCAGTGTATTCAGCCCTGGCTTCATTTCGGGGCGCTTCGGCAAACTGCTGTCCGGCCCCGAGGCAGGTTCACGGCGCCGCTCAGCCGGGGGCAGCGGAGGCGTCACCGAGAACCGCATCTGCTGCCCGTAGTGCTCCACCACCTGCTTGGCCAGGAGCATCTGCAGGTGCTTCTGCGTCCTCCGGGCCTGGCTGAGCAGCAGTCTCTGCTTGCTCACGCAGTGCAGTAGCCGGGCACTCACCTCCTCCTCCTTCGCCGCGGCCGAGGCGCCATTAGGCACATGCGAGGGGCCAGGTCCAGTTTTCTTTGCAGCACAGTACAGTAAACCCTTTTTAATGTCAGCGTCAGGAACTTTATCCAAAAGGGCATTCTTTCGGAACTGTTTACAGTTCTGCACTTGTGCTTTATCTGCACTAGGATCTTTGGTTACATTCGACTCCAGAATGATCTGTATATCCTTCACGCACTGGCTTGGCTCTGACAGAGGTTCCCTTTTAATGAACGCTTCAGGAGGCGAATGGCGCATTTTATTGAGCCGAGCGCTGCTGCCGTTACACAGTATGCTTCTCAGCTTGTTGCAGCTGGGCTCCCCAGATTTCTTTTGTTTATAATTCTCATTGTATTTATTTAAAGTAGAATTAGAACTCATTAGAAGAACTGTCTGATAATGTTTTGAAGGCTGGGGGGAGCCAAAATGTTTCAAATTCACGAAATTAGTGTTAAGAGTAGGTTCAGGAGTTGGAAATCCCAGCAACTGAGAGAAAGCGTCTCCCTTTAGATTTTCATCCATAGTTCTTGCAGTTTCCATGCAGAGCATCTTGTCAGACTCCATGGCACCTGGCAAAGACGAAAAGCAGACACCCTTGGCTGTTGCTTCCCTCAGAGCGGGGGTCATGGCGGTTCCTGCTGAGAATTCCTGGAAACCTAAAATAATACAAAAATAAATGATCAAATAGCTAGAAAAAGTTTTATGCTTATACTTTCCCCAAGAGCACAAATATCTTGATGTTACTGATTAATATATAAATAGAACCAAACTCTTCCTTTATTTTCCAACGTCCAACTGTATCTAATGAAGGACTAAGCTATGACTCTTCCCTCTGACTACCCCAACTAAAGCTGCACACCACTGGACAGAAGTGGAGCTCAGGGAGACAACTTGTGTAGCTCCAGGAGGCCTTCAGGTCAATCCCCATCAGTCAGAAAAGAAAAAATTAGCAAAAAAAAACAGTTTAACTTCATCACGATGCTCGAAAAATAAATGTGGATGCAGAATTCTGTTTTTTTGATAATGCTTAGTCAAAGCAAAAGAAATTATTCTACTTGGAATCTTATAACCATACTTGAAAATGCAACTCAATTCATAATTTCATCAAAAAGATTTATCTTTGTGAAATACAATACCACTAAACTTCCATTTCTGAATTTAATTTTCAAATCTGAAAATAACATTAAGAACTGAAATACAGTATTTTCATAAGGAGACCTAAATGAACTAATCTATGACTAAAAACGCAAGTTCACAGCTGTCAAAAATAGTGATAATGAGACCTTCCTCATCTCTAATACATATAAATGTTTCCTGAAAATTTATCTGCAATACTTTTTTTCCTCTTCACAAATGGATTTCAACAGTTATCACTGCAGAAGGCATTACTTCCATCGGAAACATACTGGAGATTGCCAGGGGCCAACTATACATTAATCCTATGAGTAGATAAATTTTATTGTATTTTATCAAAAGAACAAAGTGTGACACCTTATATTCTGATTCATCAAAAAGGTAACTTACTACTATTAAAATTATAAAGCTTGAATTGTTAAGGAGAATTTTTACATCATATATATCTAAACATATACAATACTTCATAGTTATTTAAATGGCTACCCTTATACTGTATGCCTTCATATACTAGCTCGAACCTTTCTTTCATTCTTATTTTTGCAAAATCTTTGCCCAAATAACCAAGATAGGAAAAAAGGGCACAAAACCTATGCTAAAAAAAATCACAAATGATTAAAGGCAAATAATAGACTAAGTGAAGGCATCTATCTACAACATATATAAGAAACGAATATTAATATCCAGGAGAGATGGGTAAAGGATAGAGCAAAAAGGACTTCACTGATGATGACATCCAAATGGTCAAAAAACAGACTACTGAATCACACCAGCAATGAAGGAAATGTTGGGTTAACAAAAGCAAGCCTTCTAACCTCCAAACTGACAAAAACCTTTCAAGTCTAACATCACTTATCATGAGGATGAAGGTAAACAAGATTTCTTACATCCACTGAGACCATAAATTGCTCAGTTATTTGTCCATCAAGTAGAAAATGTTTCTTTAATCCCAGCACTCAGGAGGCTGAGGTAGGAGGAGCACTGTGAGTTTGAGGCCGGCTTGGGGTACAATGTGAGTGCAAGGCCGGCCTGAGCTACATAGTGCGACCCTGCCTCAATAAACTAGGGCCAGGAGTTTGGCTCAGCGGCTTTGTCAAAGGTACAAAAGAGAGCAAAGTTTGTAACAGCAAAACACCCTTTCACAACAACCTCAATGTCCAATAAAGGCTAATAAAACATGATGAACTAATGTGCTGAAAACTAAGGAATAATTTATGAAAAGACCTGGAAAAGCAATTAAGTCAAAAAGAAAAAGTATAGAAGTATAGAGTATCGTAGCAATACACAAACATAAAACCGTATCGTGTGTCTGCATGCAGACAAATGTTTACAAGAATAAAATGTGAGCCAGAGAAACACCCAAACTTGCCACAACAGTTACATCAACTTCCTTGAACACAACCCAGGGTGCGAGTTTCAGAGGATTCATATTTTACCTACAAGTTTTTTTTCCTTAGGGGGAAAATGAATGTCAATAGTTAATTCTAGGTGATAATATTTGTTATATATGTATACATATACATATATTTTACTGTTGAATGTCATCAAACAATGTCAAGATTTCTATACAGTTCTCTCCATAATTTGTGTCTAAAAATTTATACTTTTGTATAGAATCTCAAAAATAAGCAATAATTCTATATATAATAGAGATCCATTTATCCTAAATGTTTTAAAAACCAGGAAAACAAAAATAAATTTTATTTGCATTTTATAATCTACTTTTATGAAAACAGAAAAATTATTATAAAATATTAGGCAGTTTGTTTCAAGATCTGACTCTTCGACCAACTCAATGACCTGTACTTTGTAATCTACAAAGATCCAAAATAGTATTTAGTATTTATGTTTAATATTTAAATCCTAGTATCCACACTCTTCTAAGGGACCCTGCCTTTATCAGTTCTTGCTGATGCTATGGTAATATTCAAAAGATGCAATACTGTTACCTCTCACCAAACCTACCTTTTCTCTAAAAACCGTGAAGAGGGTACTGTGGATATAACCGAAGTAGTTATCAGCAGGGGACAGGAAGTGAAATAGCATGAGGCTGACCAGGCGTGGTGGTGCACGCCTGTAATCCCAGCGCTCAGAGGCTGAGGCAGGAGGACTGCTGCACGTTTGAGGCTAGCCTGGGCTACACAGTGAGTTCAAGGACAGCCTAAACTGCATAGTGAAACCCTGTCTCAAAAAGAAAAGAAGAGAAATAACATGAGGCAGGACATCTCATCTTGGTCCCTAATAAAGCTAAGGGGAAACTAAAAATAAGAAGTAGGGGAAAAGAGTTATTTTTTAGTTGAAAACAACTGACAGGGGGAGAAGTGCAGACTGAAAATGCTAAGGCCCACTTATGATAAACAAGGAAAATAAAACATGAAAACTGGTGAGAGCTGCGATTCAGCTGGTGTGGCAGGAGTCTTCCAAAACAATCCTAACAATCCCACCTTCTGGCATTCGATGCCCGGAGTCAACTTCTTGAGTACGAACCAGATTTAGCTGCCTCACTTTTAGTGACAGAAGGCAGCAGAAATGATGGATGCCACATCTGAGATTTGCTATCAAGAAATCGTGGCCTGCATTTTGTTACCTTCTTTCAGGGAAGCTGAAAAGATCCACGGCAAAGAAATGACCCCTCCAGCCCAAAGACAGCCAGGAACTGAGGACTGCGGCCGCCAGCCCAAGGAGTGGCCTGAGAGGCAGCACTTGGCACTGCCAGGGGGCCTGCCGCCCCTACCGACTCCTCCCAACGCAGCAGTGTGACGGCGCTTCAGCCCCAGGCACCCAGCTAAGTCAGACCGAGATTCTAACACAAAGAAAACTATGAAATAATAAATGTTCTGAGTCACTGCACTTTGGAGTATTTTCTTACACAGCAATAGATACTAATACACTTGAATGTGAACACAGACTTTTAAGCTCGAGTCTTTGAAAGGACCAGTCATGTCCCAGCCTCTATTCTACGATTTGCTGGAGTCTTTCTTTAGCCCATTGTGAGTGTATCCTTCTTTAAAAAAAAAAAAAAAAAAAAAAGTCTCTGTGCACTGCAACCAATGACATTCAAAAAAACAAGCATTTCTACTTTATGTATTTTAAAATAAAATGAGTGGACTTATTCTAGTTATTTAAATTATTTAGATATGTAATTGTTCTGTATGACAGTATTAGCCAACTGAATACCACTGCTAGCTACCTTTATATTACATGAACAATTAAATTTATCACTAACACTTGTAAGCGCTAGGAAGGACTGGGTTTTTTTTTTTTTTTAATTCTATATATGTGACATACAGCACATGCTCAATAAATATGTGGTGCGTAAACAGGCAGTTGCCACGGTACATGGCTACAAATTCTCCATTGTCAAGTCCCTGGCTGTATCTTCTACACCCTCTCAGGGATTCCTAAACTCTAGAAACATTGGCCTTTGTACTACAGTGGAAAATCACCGAGTTTCTGACACAGTGACTGGGCCTTCCACTGCCCTCGCCTGGAACAGTGACCTACAAACAAGACGTCTGGCAGCCTTACTTCACGTGTGCCCTGCACTGGGGTCCCCTGCCCAGTCCTTCCCTGATCAATATATTTACCATCTCATTTAATTTAGCCTCCATTCCCTTACCCTGGTACTATTCTTCAGAGCATAATTGAAGGAATATAGCTTTAGCAGCACCGGGTTCAATGTTCTAGTCTCCAGCACCAGAACATTTGGTGCATAGCAATTGTCACATATCTAAAAAAAAAAAAAAGATAAAAAAAAATTGTCACATATCTGCTGAATAAGCCAATGCGTCATGATTTTTAAGTATGTTTTAGTATTTATGTAGGTGTAAGTAACAATATTTGTTTTAATTACTATTTTAAAAATAAATGTACAAATAGAGCTACATATAAAAAGGGTAATGTCACAACCAAGTATGGCTTATTTCCATGAAATCTTTCTCCATGACAGGTTCAGCATTTAAAAAAAAAAAATCAATCACCTAAATTTACCATATCGAAAGATTTTTTTTAAAAAAACATGACCTCCCTATACGCAGGAAAAGGTAGTTGACAAAATTCAGTATCGATTCACGATAAGAAAAACAAAATCCGAATCGTAAAGAAGAAAAACAAGTCTTAACCTGTAAAAAGTTTCTCTACAAAAGCCTACACCTCAACCCGGGTGTGGTGGCGCACGCCTTTAATCTCAGCACTCAGGAGGCTGAGGTAGGAGGAGCGTTGTGAGGTCAAGTCTGGCTTGGGCTACAACGTGAGCGCAAGGCCGGCCTGAGCTACATCATTCGACCCTGCCTCAAAAAACCAGGGCCAGGAGTTTGGCTCAGTGGCTTAAGCACCTGTCTGACAGGTGCGAGGTTGTGAGTTCAATCCTCCCCGGTGCCACAAAAAAAAAAAAAAGAAAAAAAAAAAAAGCCTACACCTCAGGTCACAATTAGTGGTGAAAGAATGACTTTTTCCTGCCCTCAGTTGAGAATGAGGCAAAGTATCCGTTTCCGGCACTTATATTCCACGTCACACTAGCAGAGGACCTATTAAGTGCAAGAGGGCAATAAAAGAAGAAATAAAAGGCAAACAGATAAGAAAATAACCGCAACTGCAGCTATTCACACATAACACGATTTTCTATGTAGAAAATCCCAAGGAATCTAAAAACCACCTCCTACAACTAATGAGTTTAATAAAGCAACAAAGATAAGGTCAACATGCAAAATCGTTTATATTTCTTTACACTAGAAATGAAACACTGAAGAGCGAAACTTTAAAGAGAGTAATAATTCCACAAGTTCCCAAAGCAGTAATAATTCTAAAACCCCAAACATCCCCTAGGGAGGGCTGGGAGGTGCCTCTGCGGCCGGGCACGGCAGGCACACACACAAGGTCCTGGGTTCGATCCCAGCAGCAACAAAACAAAAGCGAACGAAATCTGTACGTGATTTATACACAACAGCAGTGATAAATACCAGGGTGATCTTAAAGAAATACAACAATACACTATATCCACGGATTACACTGTTCATTATTATGATGCTAATTCTCCTCAGACTAATTTATAAAGTTTAACACAGTCTCAATCAAACACTGAGCAGGACTCCAAGCTGAATCAAAGATTTAACGGAAAAGCAAAGAAACCAGAGTAATCAAAACAATTTCAAAGAACACTGAAGGACACACACTACCTATCAATTTACAATAAAGGACAGTGCTTCACTGGCCCGAGAACAGGCATCCAGACTGATGGAAAGAATCACGCACTTCAATAAACCCACACACACGGTCAGCTGACTGGTGCTTCGCTTTGTTTTACTAAACAGTTTGAAACAACTGAACAGGCAATATGCAAAACAAATGAATAAAAGGGCCTTAATATGTACTGCATACTTTGTAAGATTTTGGTCAGATGTATCAAAATGGCTCATAGATCTGTAAGTATAAAACTTCTTTAAAAAGAAAAAGAGAACACTGAGTCAGAGTTTTTATCATACCAAAACATTATTTATTAAAAGAAATTGATAAATCTGACTTATTCAAATTTAAAGTAAATACTACATAGACTTAAAAATTAATTTCAAAGTCAGTTTGGAACCTATGACATATATATTCAGAAGGTATTACAATGCTCGGGGGTTAGTGGAAATTGGATGTGGTTACTACTAAAGTCACTGAGGTTATCATTTAGTTTAATGCTGAAAAATGGTTTTGATCACATTATGGATTAAAAACTGGTCAATTTGCCGGGCGTGGTGGCGCACACCTTTAATCCCAGCACTCGGGAGGCTGAGGTAGGAGTGTTTTGAGTTCGAGGACGGCTTGAGCTACAATGCAAGTGCAATGCTGGCCTGAGCTACATAGTGCGACCCTGCCTCAAAAAAAAAAAAACCAGGGCCGGGAGTTTGGTTCAGTGACTTAAGCGCCTGTCTGCCAGGTGTAAGGTTGTGAGTTCAATCGCCGGTGCCACACACAAAAAAAAAAAACTGGTCAACTTAACACCAGCTGAATTAAATTGGCATGGTGCTGAGTGTAGATGGCCCACCTGAGGAAAGTTACCAGCATAAACAGAGACGTGGAAAAGAGTGAGGCACTGTGGGTTCTCCTAAGTGTTGCTGTTTGGAGTCTTTGGTTCTCCTGGAGGAGCTTGTCATGTTGGTTTCCCCAGTATGGATTCGGCCATTATCATGAGAGGAGCTCGGGACCTCATCACTGAGTGTGGCTGCGGTTCACCTTGGAGGAGCTCTGCTCCTTACACCAAGCATCGCTTCCTGGCTCCGGAGGAGAAGCTGTGTGCTGGAGAAGCTTGTCACGCTGGGCTTCCTGACCTATACTTAACTGTTCTCCATCCTTGGAGGAGGTCAGGACCTCGTTGCTGCTGAGGATGGCTGTGGTACTTTTCAGGGGAGCTCTGGTCCTTATTTTGAGCATGACTTCTCGGCTCCAGAGTAGAACCCTCAACCTACTGCACAGCTCCTTCACCCCACTGGCATAGACCTTCTAACCTCCACCGCTGACCTTTGGCCTTCCCAGCGCAGATCCATAAAACAGACTGGTATGAGTCCTTATCGTGGGCTCTTAGATTTCCAGCTCGATTTGTGGGAGGCACTGTCATGGGCTCTGGGTCTTCAGCTGGACTTGTGCAGGACACTGCTGTGGGATCCAGGGCCTTGGTTGAATATTCTAGGTCTTTAGTGTTGTGGACAGATTTTCCTGCACTTTCTTGTGTTTAACTCTGGGTGACCATCATAAAACAGTATTATAAACTCTGTGTCCTGTATGCAATTGTTCTCCTTGCAGTTCCTGACTACAACACAATACAGTTTTAAATTGCATTTATTCTTGAGTATTATTTCATGTATATGCATAACAGTCAACTGGCTAGAGGCAAAATAGGTAAGGAAAACTAATTTGAAAAGCAAAAATAGTGAACAATAATTCTAAATTCAAGATGATTTCCATTAGTCCCAAAAGCTGTAATCCACATGAGCACAATTTGTTTATAGTACTTGTCTCCAGTATTTCAGAATCTGATTTTTTTAAAAGGCAGTGAGACTATCTAGCTACAAATAAAGCCACCTGGTTTTCACTTGAGGTATAAGGACTATCCATACCATGTCAAGTTATTTAAGAGAAGTACTTATGAATGATGGCTTAAAAAAACCTATTTTATCTTTTAAAAATAAAACAAAATTAAAATGTTCAAATTATGGAAATCAACAGTCCATACCTTTAAAGCAGAAAAATGAAAAACAGCCAATGTAAAGTCATAAAAGTAATTTTGTGTTCTTTTGATAAAAGCTAGATTTTAATCTCCACTGAAAATACATGCAACCTAAAAGCAAACGTTCACTAATTCAGTTGATACATATTTCTAAGCAAAATGTGAGAGCAGCTATGCTAGGTACCATAAAGATAGTACTGAACGTGACAAATAAGGTTTCTCCTCTCACAGAATTTACGTTCAAGCAAATGGAAGCTACAGAATAAATAAGAAAATATCAATAAAGATTTCAAAAGTATTTTTATGAAAATTAAACAAAATATAGAGCATGACCACAATGGAATAAATTTAAATCTGTAGATGAAGACAGGCCTCTTTCCTGCTCAGACCTAAAGGGAAAATAACAAGAAGCATTTAAGGTACGTGCCTTCCAAGTAGGAAAAGTAACCAGTAGCTCTGAGGCAGGGATAAATTGGATGTGTCTGTGGAACAAAAATGGGAAATATGTCTAGAACATAATGAACAAGGAAGAGAGGGGGAGACGGACAAAGAGGAAAAGGAGAATGGAAGGAGAAGAATGCGGAAGGGGAGAGAGAGAAAGAAGGGAAGAGAGAGAAAGAAGGGAAGAGAGAGATAAAGCCAAACTATGGACATTTTGTATCAGTCAAAGAACAGCCACTAGAGATTTGGGTGAGGCAGAAATTTAATCTTCTTGATGTTTTATTTTTTAAAAAATCAATTGGCGGTCCACACATAGTGGTGCACGCCCATCACTCCGGCCCTCGGGAAGCTGAGGCAAGGGGATTGCCACCAGTTGGAGGCCGGCCTGAGCTCTAAAGGGCGACTCGGTCTCAAAACAGAACACTGGTTCTTCCACAGAGAGTGAAAATTTTACAAGAACAAGACCGGAAGCTGAGGGACACGCAGGGAGCTAAAGCAGCGAAAACAAGAAACGCCGCTGTGGGCTGGGACTAGCGAAGTGGGAGTAGAAATGAAGAAAAATAACAAAGTTAAAACATGTTTCAAGGAAGAGTCAACCAAACTTTTGATGGGCAAGATTTTACAGTGCTTAAGAAAGGAATCAAGGATGACTCAGGCTTTTGGCTTGAGTGACTAGATGGTGAGTAGTGCTGTTTCCTGAAATGGGGAAGACTTGGAAAAACAAAAGATCGGAGGAGAAAAAAATAAAAAGTCTTGTTTGGGATATGTCATGTTTGAAGGCCTATTAGCTATCCAAATGGAGGTAGAGACAAGTAAGAGACTTTGAGCGAGTTATAATTAGAGATACTATGTTGAGGAGTCACAGCACATGAATAGTATTTAAAGCCCAGGGACAAGACAAGTTTATCTAGGAAGAGGATACAAGCAAAGAAGAGTAAGGAGCCCGGGACCAAGCCTAGATATTCACTCACATTATGTGAGCAAAAGGAAAGGAACTAGAGAAGAGATGGGCCCAAAAGGAGAATGAAAAAAATCACCAGTGAAGGCCAGGCTTGGTAGCACATGCCTATAATCCTATCATCTCTGGAGGCTGAGGCAGGAGGATCATAAATTGCAAAGCAGCCTGGGCAACTGACCAAGACCCTGTCTGAAAATAAAAAGAGCTGGGATGTAGCTCAGTGGTAGAATGTTTGCCTAGCATGCATGAAGTTCTGGGTTCAAATCCCTGGTAAGGGGAAGGGTAGATCACCACCAAGAACATATGGAATCACGAAATCAAAGTGTTTAAATATGCATGAAATGTATACGGCCAGTTCTGTGTAAAGCTACAAAGTCAAATAAAAAGAGGATAAAGAAGTGACCAGTGACGTTATTTTTTAAGACATCTTTGAGAAGTCTTGCTTTTTTGTAGTTGCCATTGTTAAATGTAAATTAAAGATATACCCAACTCCAGCATGCTGCAGCCTTCCAACAGAAGGGAAACACCCCAACGCCCGTCTCCTCTAACCATCATCCTATCCTATCTAACAGGGAGAAAAACTCCCAAATACTTGTGACAATCACAGCCCAGAGATACAGAATCACCAAAGACAGACCTAATCACTAGACTAAAGAATGTCTTACCCCCTCTCAATAAATGCCAACTTGCTGGAATCCCTTTCACTCAAGTACAGTGTCCAGTTTCATCAAAAAAATTACAAAGTATACTAACAGTCAAAGAAACAGCTGGAAGACAGATGGCAGAAATGTTGGAATTAACAGAGAAGCAATTTAAAACAAGTATAATTAATATGCTATGGGCTCTAATGAAAAAAAAAAGAGAGAGAGATAATACCCAATAATAGCTGAGTAGTATAAACACACAGATGGAACTCCTAATAAAGAATCAAAAAGAAATACTAGAGATCAAAGATACTGTGACAGAAATGAAGAATGCCTCTGATAAGCTAGACTAGACATGGCTGAGGAAAGAAGCTCTAACCTTGAAGATACATCAATGGAAACCTTGGAATCTGAAAAATACAAATGGGGCTGGGGGGAATATCCAAAAAGGAAAGCCTAGTAACTGTGGAACAACTACAACAGGTATAAATATACATAATAACACCAGAAGACAGAAAGATACACTAATTATTAAAAATATCCCAATTAATGTCAGCCATCAAGCAAGAGTCTCTAGAAGATCAGAAAACACCAAACAAGATAAATGCAAAACTAAATCAGACAATATATATCGCTCGGTAAGAAAAAATTATATTAAAATAGAACATGTTTACAACAAATAATTCATTTAAAAGTTCATACTGAAAATTTCTTCCTTAGCATATATTTTTTCCAATAGAATGACAGCTGCATCAAGACAGGCTCTGTATGTTTTCATTCACTGTTGTATCACAGAATATGGTTTGATGCACAGCAGCCACTTAATATTTCTGGAAAAAATACTATCCAAAGTTATAAAATTACTTTCAGATCTCAAGTTCATGAGTTATTTTATCATCAGAGGAATCTTTAGGCAAGAAAGTTAGGAAACAATAGTATAGAATGTCACTGCCCAATAAAAATATAGGCAACTTTAAAATCATTAGTGAAAATATTTTAAAAAGGAGAAACAAACAAGGAAAGCTATAATTTTACCAAGCCCAATATATTAATATATTAAAAATATTACGTCAATGAAATCAATATGAAAATACCACAAGTGTAATATAATCCTTTATGTGTGCCAAGTCTTCAAAATCAAGTGTTTAGTTGATATTTATACCACAGTCTCAATGAGCTTAATCGTTACATATAGTTAGAAACTACTGTACTGGACAGTACAAAGTATAAAATGCATGGTTCCTGAAGTAAACAAGAATTAACCATTAACAATGGCACTTCAGCCCTCAAACGTTTTTAGCCAAACACATATTTTCAGGCAACTACAGTATTCTAGGCAACAAAAAAATATGGAAAAGGCAAATTCTAAAAGCTTTCTAAGAAGAGTGTTCTTAATCTTCACTGATACTCAGTTTCTCAATTATACACATAATTGTGGGGAAGGCTATCAGAATCCAAAGGAGATCTAAAATTGCCATTCTAGCTATTAAAATTCTGTACTCTACGATTCCAGATACCTCCATCATCTATTTCCTATATACCAAAGGCACACAAGTATGATAGGTTCATTTTGTAAGATTTTAATGGCAACAGAACATCAAAGAATTTGGAAGGGAAACAAAACAAAAATAATTGCTGTTTGGTAACAACATACAGAAACTAATGTATCCAGCTAATTGGATTTATGAAGCAAATGTAAGTTAATGTAAGTTTACATTGGATTAAGTTTATGTAAGTCAGCCGGGCGTGGTGGCGCACGCCTTTAATCCCAGCACTCGGGAGGCTGAGGTAGGCGGAGCGTTGTGAGTTCGAGGCCGGCCTGGGCTACAACGCAAGCGCAAGGCCGACCTGAGCTACACAATGCGACCCTGCCTCAAAAAACCAGGGCTGGGAGTTTGGCTCAGTGGCTTAAGCGCCTGTCTGGCAGGTGCGAGGTTGTGAGTTCAATCCCCAGTACCGCAAAAAAAAAAAAAAAAAAAAAAAAAAGTTTATGTAAGTCAAGAAACTGTATCAACAGTCTTTCAAAGAAAACAACTGAGCTGGGGATATAGCTCAGTGGAAAAATGTCTGCCTGGCAAGCACAAGGTCCTGAGTTCAATTCCTAGTACAAAAAAAAAAAAAAATAGCTACATTATCAAAGAAAGCAACTGAACAGATTCTTTGTCAATAAGCAGCTGTTCTTGGTAACCCAAAAAACAACTATATTTCTTGATATGAATTTAATTATGTTTTCACCACAGAATTTTCAACTTAAATTTTAGTTTAATTTTTTTTTAATTTCTTAGCACTACAGTACCCTAAAAGTTTTACTTGTGGTACCAAAACAAAAAGTCTTTTCTGAAGCCATTATAGATAATCCATCAAGTAAATAATCCTTCAGCAAACAAGTCAGATCTCAGCAGGTAACTATCATTCTTAGATATCTCATTAAAAAAATATCAACCAGACAGAGAATTTCAGTAAAGCAGGCCAAAGTTTACAACTTTAAATAATAAATACTGTTTATCATTACAAAGATCAAAACATTTTTTTGGTTAAATTAAATTTCATTATTATAAATAAAACCAAACTAATCCAATGTGAACAATGGGCTGGATTACATAGTTAAGTGGATAACGTAAATTTTAATTTTTAGTCCAAAATTTAATCCAAAGAGCATTCATTGAAATTTAAAAAAAAACATTCGTTGTTTTGAAGTTGTATCACTATAAATAAAAGGCTTTTCCCTTGTCTCCAGAATATTTCCATTAATGATTTAATCTGATGGGGGGGTACTAGGTATTGAAATCTCTATTTTTAAGACTCATAAATCATTCATATTTATGAATTAAGTATTAATGAAATGCACTCTTACTCCACAGACATCATGAACTATAGAAAAAGCTACTTTCCCCCAAAAGCTACATGTACCTAATGAGATAATTAGCAACATAATAATTACTGAGTTGATTCAGATACTTAATAAACAAGCCTTTGGAATGTCATAGGTCCAAATATTTTTTGACATATTTTCCAAAGAAAAATTTAAAAACTTGCTAACCTAGTCTATCATCAGAGTTGAAACTGATAATCTAAATAAGAACCATCTTTCCTCCTGAGAACAAAGATTAAGAATTGAATATGATTTATTGCCTCCTAAAATACTTCATTTATTTCTATTCTAGAATACATACATATATTCCACTAGTCTTACAAATATATCCCATAGAAAATATACAAATCGACCCCAGCATTAAAATTACTTTTAATTGTAATTTTGATAAACTTAATTATCTTAAATGCAGAGCAGTAAAACTAGAATAAAACTATCAAGAGCATACACATTTACTCGAGAAAAAAAGACGACTACCAACAGTAGTGAGAGAAAAGAACCCTGAAGAGTGCAATCTTAAATTATTTCCACACTTATAATTTGAATGTTCATATCGCTAACCCATGCTAATAGCATAAACAAAAGTAGAAAAAATACAAATCTTTTTAACAAAAAGATGTGCTTTTAAACACTGCCATCATATAAAAGAACTCACATTTTCTAACTTGTACACCTAAAGGGAAAAATCCCATTAATACAATAATAATAAGAGGAATGAGTTGACTTTGGTCCAATTTTATTCCTCTAAACATTGGTGCTACCACAATGGAAGCTAGAAACACTAAATATAGTGCTGTGGTTTCAATATTTTCCTGTGCATTTTTTAGAATTTTCAATTTACGGCAGAAAACACTGCAGTAATTGGCATTACTAGGGTGCAGTTAAACCCCTTCTTCGTATTCAAAGATGTTTATAAGCAAGAACTGCTTCCACTTTAAAAACTATGCCTAAAAAGGAATCTCTTTGAAGGCAAAAGAATTTAACTAAAGATAAAGCCACTTGGGTGGCCACAAAACACATCAAACAGGTCATACTTCAAGTAGAATTATTACCATTCAGTTATAAGTGCATGACTCATAGGAATATAAACGAGTCATTGTTTTTGTGTACATCAATTTGGATGTAAGAATTTACATCTGTTCAACCTACAAATTCTAGCTTCAATCTATAAATTTCAATCTATAAATGCAGCTAACCACTGATTAATAACCTACTACCAAATATAATTTTTTAAAAATTATTAAAAGTGACATACATGAGAATTCTTTGTTACAGGGCTAGAAAGAAAGCCTCAATTTTACAAAGTTCATAAACAACTTAAAAATACTAATAAAGCTTCAATATAATGAATTACACCCAAATAGAGTAAGTGTTCTAAGAACCTAAAAATAACGGTAAGTACTAAAAATTTCCACTAAAAATTATCTTAGATTTACAGTCAGTACACTGGTCGTTAATTTCACAGTCACCTGTGTTGCCCCATTTCTTGCAGTTTATAATTCTAAACCTGCAGGAAGCAGTTTTCTGCCTCTTTCAACAAACATCTGACACATTATGGACAAATCTAACAGGACATAAACAAGAGATAATTGAATGGATACATTAAAAGCATAAAGACAAGAACTGCATATCACATACAAGGTCCATGTGGTGGACCTGTGCTACGGGCAACAGCAGGTGGGCTGTCAAGAACAACCTGAATAATAAAACAAGAAACTTCAGAAACTAGCAATCGTTTTTGTTAGAGAAGGCTACAAGCAAAACTAGAATGATCAGAGTGAAATCTTTAATCCCCTAGATGAATGAGTAAAACATGTGAAAGTCTTTAATTATGATAACTGGCAGCAAAACTGCGGGAAGCATTCGAATTCAGCATTTGGATAATGGGAGGTCGGACCTTTTAATAGTCTACTACGATGACATAACTGAGATCACCTGAAGCAACAAACATGCAAGGGAATCAAACATTGTATCTATCCTTAACAATGCAGTCCTAAACTGAGGAAGACATACAGCCAAAGACAGACTTTCCGATCTTTCATAGATTATAAAAGATAAATATTAATAGCTAATTAGGAATCATTTATTGGGCACCCACTATGTGATTTTCAGTATGTCCTGTATAAAGCATTTTCCTCTCTCAAGTACCTTACAATAAGTTAGGAAATAAGACGTATCCCAGATATTAGTGAAAAAAAAATGTAATGAAAACAAAAATAAGGCTTCTCCTTTTAAAGCTAGTAACAGACGATGAACAAACAGAAGGCAGGCTTATATCGCTTATACTAGTGTTATATGGTAAGACACATTCTGAAAAGTAAATCAGTGATGTTATAAAAGCCGTAAAAACAACTACAAAACAGTCTCTGACCCAGGAAGAAAAATAAAATTAAAATTAAAACTGTAAATCTAAGGGGAGTAAAGGGGAATTTCAAAGACTTATGTAAAAGACCACTGCCTATAGCGAAATTCACACTACTAAATGGAAACATTTCTAACATCCGCCAATAGAAAAACTTAAAACATGATTCGCACATGAAATGTTAAGCAGCTATTAAAATATTTTTTCAAAGACACTTAATAAATCGGGAATTTTTCTTAATAAAAATTAAATGAAGAACTATATAATCCGTTTTAGGAAAAAATACACATATACAGGAGATTAGAGAAGAATACAAACAGCTTTTGTTTTTCTTACTGGTATTTTTCTCTGCTTTTGTAATATGATTTAACAACATGAGCAACTTGTTATTTGAAAAAACCGCTTATCACCAAGCAAAATTAAAATGCAAAAATTAAAGCAACAGAACTGCCTTGGATTAAGTTTCACATCACTAAAATTATTCCAGAAAAGCGGGAGAACAGAAGTAATCTATGCAGACTAAAGCTATATGAAAAAAAAAAAAAAAAAGTGGCAGACTTCACAGGGCTCCGGGTAAGTGAAAACTGAGCGAGAATCAAAGACGGCATTTCCACCGGGCTTTGGGAAAGTCACTTACACCCTATTTCGTAATTGAGCCACTGTCTGCAGTCCACCAGCTGTTTAAAAACTGACTTTTGTCATACAACGCTATCTGGTGATTCCTGCCTCTGCAGAGCTGGTAAAGAACACAGACGTCGTGGCTGCCGCGGCGTCCGCTTCCCAGGGCGGGCCCAGCACCGTGACGCGGTCGCGGGAGAAGACGGCGAGCGCCGGAGCCGCCCCCGGAGAGCCCTTCCCCGGGCGTCCACGTCCCCCAGCAGCGGGGTCCTCGCCGATACTGGGTCTCACAGCCCCCCGTTTCTCAGCCGCTCGGGTTTGGCGGCTAATCGACCCCGACCCGGCGGGACTAAAACGATGTTTTCCTAGTGACCCAACTCAGCACGGAGCGAAGGGAACCGGCTGACAAACACGGAGGCGGCCAGGGCCGTTCTGAAGTCCGGGGATCCGGACTGAGCGCGCTCTCCGCCCCGGGCGGGGAGGACAAGGACGGCTCGGGCTCCGGCTCCGGCTCCGGCTCGGGTCCGGCTTGGAGGGCGCGGTGGGCAGGGCGCGAACCCGGGGCCGCCTCCCCTCGGCCGCTCCCGGTCCCGCGCCCCCGAACGTGCACCCCCGGGGCTCCGGCCACGTCGGCGCAGCCCACCACGAACCACCCCGGGGAGCCCTCCTCGGGCTCCCTCCGCCCCAGTTAAACTAGAGGTTAGATCCCTGCCGGCCCGAAATACAGCACGAAATCGACACACGGGGTCGCGCCTAAGAGCAAGCTCCGCCTCGGCGCTGCCAGAAAACAGCGCGCACCACGCCCGCCCGAGGCCAAGCACGGCCGCCGCACCGACGGCCCGGCCCGGAGACCACGTGGGCAGCTTCTGCGCACGCGCCAGACAAAACAAAAGGGAAGCGGGCCAAGCTCCGCCCCGCCCGCCCACGTGACGCG
Source organism: Dasyprocta punctata (assembly GCA_004363535.1). NCBI lineage: Eukaryota > Metazoa > Chordata > Mammalia > Rodentia > Dasyproctidae > Dasyprocta > Dasyprocta punctata. Next base: position 40,336 of record RJWM01005316.1, read on the forward strand.
CGGCCCGCCCCCGCCCCGCCCCTCTTCGGCCGCCCTCCTCCCTCTCTCCCTCCCTCCGTCCCGCCCGCCCTCCCTCAGCCCAGCTCCTGCCAAGGCTGTTGGATTTGGCCGTTTAAATTTGGCTGCGGTCCGACCGCTACCCCGGACCACGATCCAGCGCCGGGGCCCGGAGTCCTGCGGCCCGGGGGCTCGGGGGACTCTGGGCGGACGGGACCCGCGAGTGCCCCCGCGGTCTCCGCGCTCCTCCCCGCGCTCCCCCGGCCCCGGCCCCGGGACCCACCCGCAGCCCGCCGCGGAGACGCCGCCGGCCACTCGCCTGCTGGGGCGCCCCGGCTCCCCGCCGCGCCGCGCCGTCGGTCCGGCCGTGGTGGGGCCGCTGAGACGGTCTCCAGCTGCCGCCGTCGCCGCCGCCGCCCGCCGCCGCGCTCGCTCCCGCCCGGCCGCCGCGGTTTAACAGTCCGCCCGCCGCCCCAGCTCCGGGCCGTTCGGGACGGAACCCTGGCGCGGGGGGGCGGGGCCGGCGCCGGCCAATGGCCGCGGGGGAGGGGCCGCGCCATGCAAATCAGGGGCGGTGTCATGCAAATACGGGGCGGTGGGGAAACCCCGGGGGGCGGGACCCGGTGTGCTGGAGGCCTCAGGCGCGGAGCTAACGGGGCGTCCGCGCACTGCCGGGCGCTCGACGGCCTCGGACGCTCCGAAACCTGCGCGGGGTGACCCGCGGCGCGAGTCGGGTCGGCTGATGGTTCTAAAAGCGTCTCTGGAGCGGGCGTCGTTCGGGGGCCCGGGGGCGCGCGGAGTGTCGGGGTGCGGGGACCCCGAGACTCAGGGGGACTTTAGGGACCTCGGGCGGAGATCAGGGGCCTGGCGGCCGGTGGAGGAGGTCGCCGGGGGCTTGCAGGAGGCTCGGGCGAGCACAGTCGCAGCCGCACGCCATCCCTGACGCCTTCCTGCAATCTGAAAGCCGGCTGCTGCTTCCCGGGATTCCCAGCACTGTGGTACTGTAGGAATGATTTTTATGACAAACTGCATTTAATGGAAAGAGGACTTTTTAAATTGCATCTCAACATGAGGCAAGGGTGGAGTTTCAGAACATTGATTTACCTTCGTTGGATTAAAAATTGTGAACGAAGAGGTGTTGTGGAAATAAATCTCGAACTGTCTGCTGGTTGCTTAGCATGTGAAGCACTGCTGTAGGCCTTGACGACGGAAACACAAAAATGAGAAAGGTATTAAAAATCTATTTTAGCCGGGCGTGGTGGCGCACACCTGTCATCCCAGCACTTGGGAGGCTGAGGCAGGAGGATCGTTGCAAATTCGAGACCAGCCTGCATTACAAAGTGAGCTCAAGGCCAGCCTGAACTGCAGAGCGAGACCCTATCTCAAAAAGCCAAAATAAATAAATACAAAATGTATTTTAATAGCAGTCTAAGTCAAACGTGTTTATATAATTCGAAGAAAGAGTTTAGATTTCAACTGGCATTTTAAAGATTTTAGGAAGAAAAGAGGATGGAATCTATAGTTCAGGAGGTACTATCCACTGACAGACTTGAGATTGTATTATATTATTGCGGAAGAAAAGAATATCGTCAACTGGATTGGTTAAGCCTTGAATGACAGGTATTCAGATTTTAATCTGAGGGAATTGTGGAGCAAAAACAAAACAAAAAAATTCACAATTGATGGTAGCTCATTACCCAAACAAAATATATTTTTTCCATAATGTTTATTGAACACATTTGTGTGATAGGTAATGGAGATATAGCAGAGTATAGTGCTCTTGTGATGTTTATAATGAATGCCACTGGTATTAAGCTTTACAAGTATATAAACAATTCGAAGCATTTTTTGTATACATTACTACTACTTTGTTTGTTCCACACCCTAGGAGGTTGATTATTTCTGATACTCTGGTTTAGTTCTGTCGTATGTTTTAACTGGGTCTTCATTCTGTCACATGCAGACCTTAAATATTTCACTGTATGATACCATCATGTAGAGAAATTTTTCCTATTCCTTTTATATTAAATTTATAATGCTTTAAAATTAGGAGTATGGGAATGATTAATACAATAATATGGACTTGCTGTAAAATATGTTGAAAACACAAGAAACAAACATTGCAGTTATCTGGAAGATCTGCTGTATTTTATAGGTATGAGATGGCACTACATACTGTTTTATTTTACCCTATTTAACTATATATTGAGCACATTGTCCTTTGACACTGAATACTATTCTAAAGCATGATTTTAGTTATCTGCAGCCTAAGCGTGCCAGTTTTCCTGATACTGTAGAATATCAAAACTCCTTTTTATAAAAACCAACACAGCCAGGCATGGTGGTACATGCCTTGAATCCCATCACTCTAGAAGCTGAGGCAGGATTGCTGTGATGGTTTGTGTCTAGGTGTTCCCCCCAAAGCCTCATGCAGTCATAGTATTTTTCAGAGGTGGCCAAATCTAGAGTGTGCGATTGATTTGTAGTTCTGTGCTGGGATTAAGGGTGGTTGATTGCTGGATCAGTCCACTGACTGGATTAGCACCATCCTGATCTCAGTAGACTGGATATAATGTAAGGGAAGGAGTGTTGTCTTGTTGCTTTTGCTGTCTTCCACAGCCATGAACTATTGCCCCTCTGCCATGCCACCCTGCCTTGGAGCCAGCGATTATGAACTGAAACACACTGTGAGCTAAATAAAACTTTCCCCCTTCAACTTTGGGTGTCGATTATTTTGTCTCAGCAATGAGAGAAAAGTAACTAAGACAACTGCCATGAGTTTAAGGCCAGCTTCCATGACAAAGGGAGACCTTATCTCACAACAAACAAAAATACCTGGTATAATAAATCATTTGTCAGATTATTTTTTGCACTACTCATTCAGTAAGGACTTGAACATGCAGGTACCTTTAGAAAACAGAAACATGTCATAATTCAGAAGGCATACTAAAAGAATTCTGAATTCCAAGGAAAGGTCAGAATAGGACACTTAAAGATCCAGCAAGAACAAGGAGAATGGAAGGGCACTGTTCTTGCTGACATAAATATTACCCGCCTGGAAGCACGTAAAAGTGTCCAGGTAAGCAGTATCACAGTGATTTCATGCGATAAACTCCTCAACACTGGTTTTGAGTCATTCCTTCTGTGCTGGAAACACTGGTGCAGCACTTAAAGCATAGCTGACGCTGAGATAACACGAGAGATAGAGGAGAAAGATCAATCTCTAGTTTCAAGCAACTCTCAGCCAACAAGGGGTGATAGCCTTTTGTCCCCTCTTTCCCTGCTCAATTTTCCTCCATAGCACTTATCACCATCTAAAATACATTTTTATTTTGATTTGTCATCTTCCTAATCTAGAATACAAATAAGTTCCGTGAGGTCAGGCCCTTTTGTTGTTCTGCTCACTGCTCTATCCCCGGGGCCTAGACCAGAGTTCTCAACGGATATATGCAGAATACGTGAACTCCTTCAAGTCTCACATTCTGCAGAGTTTAATTCCTTTTCCAGCTTGGGAGAAAAATGAAGCTTATCACATTAGGTTGATGTATCTAGATACTTAACACTGATAAAAAGTGCATTTAAAAGTCTTTTCCTGCTCCTTGTCATAAAATGAAAAAGCAGCCTAGAAACTTGTTCTTTTTAATCCTCTATATTTCTGTATCCCAGATAACCATCTTACCATTGTCAGATTGTAGTATTTTTAAATTATTATTATTAGGTTTAGAAAGTGGAATAGAAGAGGGGTAAGGGTAACAGTCCTTTTCAGCATAGATTTAGTTTTAACTCACTAGTATTTACAGATGACAGGTAGCAGTAGATAGCAGCAGTCATTGGATTCTTAGGGCTGGGGACAGAATGCCCCAGAATGTCCAGGGCTGGGGACAGAATGCCATAACTGCAAAGGAATTTAAAAAAAAAATCATTCCCTGTGCGTACAAATATCCACAACTGCTTTATTCACCATAGACTCAAACTGTAAGCTACTCTATAATCCATTGCCTATGAAAGGGTAAATAAATTGTGGAATAACCATAGATTCCACGATGGAATACCACTCAGAAATAAAATGCAACTACTGATTAAAAAAACAACAATACAGGTGAATCATAAACAGTATCCTGAATGAAAGAGACCAGACACAAAAGAGAGTAAATACTATATGATGCCACGTACAGAAGGATCCAGAAAGATAAATCTAAACTTAATGACAGCAGATCAGTACTTGTGTAGGCCAGGGCTGAGGGGAATTGGCTGTTACTGGTATGAGGGGTGAAGAAAATATTTTGTATCTTGATCGTGGTGGAAGTCAAATGGGTGCACGCTTTTGTCAAAACTCATCAAAAACATGCTCTTGTGGGTGGTTTCGACTTCAAAAAAAGTTAATTTTAAAAGAAGGACTCAGAAACCTTGAGGAAGTTTCTAGACCAAAATATAAATAGAAAACTTAAAAGCTAGTTTGTATCAGGATAAAGATAGACTTCCTGTCACAAATCAGAAAGACCAAAATAAAAATACTTTAAAAACAGAATTAATTTTCTGTCATATTGTATTGATTCTAAAATAATTTTTTCAGTTTAAAGTGGTCAGAAGTCTGAATGACCTCACAGTTCATGTAATAAGAAAGCGTTGTATGAGCAGATGGGCAGTATTTTTTCTTCTTAATATATAAATAAATGGTGCATCTTAAAAGTCAATGAATTGTAATAAAAGAAGTCCATAGCTAGTATAATGGCTCCAAAAAGTTACCACGAACCCAGGGTCTTTTCTGCTATTTTCTTCTATCATCCTCAGACCTAGGCTCCATTCACAGAGTAATTTCATGGTCCCTGATGGCTACTGAAACTCCAGCTATTATTACCCATATATTAGTCAGGAAATTGAAAGCTGGAGGCAACACAGTTTTAAGGTGCCTCTCTTCAAATCCTTTCATCAATTCTACAACTTTGTCTTGTGGATGTATTTTATTGCAAGAAAAGCTAGGAAATGCAGGTAAAGCAGAACGCGTTATCACTCCAGTAACACAAGAATTATCCTTTAGGAAGAAATAAAGAATAGATTTTGCTTGGCCAGTGATCCCCTCCAGTTTCCCAAGCAAAATGTCTAAAACCATAGTCAGATAGATGTACGAAATTTCCGCAACCCTGAGGGTGGGGATTTCAAACAAAAAAGGCATCATAAAAGAGATTTGTGTTACAGCATTCCAGTTTTTAGGCTTTGTGCCTATGCCCATAGGTATTAAAAATGCTAAAGATATTAATGCAATTTTTACAAATAATGATGCAGAAGTATGTAAGGGTAGATTTGAAACAAACAGTGGAAGGCTTTGATGCAAATTAAGGAAGGTTAAGTTTATATTTCATAGGCAATAGTGGGGCAACTGAAGATACTTGCATAAGAAAATTAAATGATGAACTTATTGCTCCTTACTATTAATTCCATGGTCTATAAATAGGCATATCCTGAAGGACTGATCAGAAACCACTGCAACTGAAACAATATTCCAATATCATTCACATCATATGAATCATCAGGGCAATTTCTTGGGGGTCACTGAAGGTGGTACACATACAATGTGACAGTTAACTGTTTTGTCAACTTGAGTAAAAAATGCCCAGCTGACTGGGTTAGCATAGTTCTGGGTGTGTCTGAATGATAGACTTACTGAAGAGAGAAGACCCACCCTAGGTGTGGGTGGCACCAACCAATAGGCTTGTAGGCTGGATGGAATAAAAAGGGAAAGGAGGAGGAAGGCTCAGTTTTGTCTCTTTGGATTATGAACTCCCTTTAGGAATCTAGCATATTTATCGTGGGTTTTATCTGCATGATCATTTGGAGTTTGGCAGCCTGTAGGCAAGAATAAACAAGTTTTTTTTTTTTTTTGAGAAATTAGAGCATGTATAAACAAAGCGTGAACACTAGAATGGTAAAGCAGGTTTGGGAAAGAACTATCTCTAGAAACTCTTTTTATGGGACTGGGATAGTGATTGTAACCCACTGTCTCTTAGATCTCTCTACTGGCAGAGCCTGATATTTTGTCGTGTCTGTCTAGTTTTAGCCAATCTTACCTAAATAATTTAAGAATTTTTGTTGAGCTTTTATGGATTTTATGATTTTTTTTTGTACTGGGAATTGAACTTGGGGCCTTGTGATTGCCAGGCAGGTTCTGTGCCACTGAACTCTATCCCCAATCCTGTAGTTTTTTCTTAATGACCCATAACAGTGGTCAGTTACTAGTGTATCTGGAAATTACCAGAAGGGGTTAGTGATTGGAGTTCCTTCTTATATCTAGTTTGTTATTATAGCATTGCTTTACACATCTTGTGGTTATGTTTTTCTACTGGATGTTCAAGACTAAGTTAAAGTGAGACCTGTATTAGTCAAAATTACCCTCTTGCTATCTATCAAGGTCAGTTAAGTCTCCTCAGGATTTACCTTGAACCATGTACAGTGCCTCTCAGTTGTTCTGTCAGTGTCAGCCATCAGGATGAGTCATAGCCATTGCTTGATCAAGTTGCTTTCTGTGAAAGCTTGGAAGACTTTTCTCTTTGAGTGACTCTTCTTAGGCACAGTTGTTGTTTTTCATCTTCTGTGGTCCAACAATCTCCCTGGTCAGGAGGTTGGGAGATTCGCCAGAGTTATAGGCTGTCACAGAAAAGGTTCCCTCATGTTCTGGGTTCTCATTGACCTCAGAGTGTTGGGGCCAAAATACTGGCTGTCGTCTTAGCCCATATATCTTTGTAACTTGGACTCTAAACTTGACTTGTTGAATACTCAGAAGAGACATTAGCATTGCAGTGGAAGCAGTGAGCGTAATTATTGTAATTTTATCTGAGTATCAAGCACTTTGAAATATATAGTCAGAGAACCATTATTTCTTAACAACCATGGATGTTCTAATAGTTAAATCCCTGCAGGATGTTAACAGACAACAGTTATATAGTTTCACATGGGAAATCTGAGATAGAAAGTCATACATAATATTTTAGCATGGCAATCACGATGACATTTTTGTAACACATGTAAATTTCCATCTTGGTACTGAATAGCCTTTTTAGTCAGTCATCTCTATCTAGTACATAAAGAAGCTTTATGTACTTTAATGGGGCATCACTGAAAACTTTTTTGTGACATTCCTTGGGCTATTTAATGTCTAAGCACCTCTAAGTGTAGTGGTGCATGTATAGCATACACATCACGTAAGTTTTTGTAAAAAACAAAATATCATTTGACTGGTGACCTCATGTTAGCTTGCCATGAACTTCCTAAGTAGTTGGAGCACAAGAGGAAAGCAGATGAATGTAAAAGAAAATGTCTATCACCATAAATAATCCCAGTTTTACATTTTGGAAGATCTGTACATCTGAAAGGCATGAATACATTAAATACACCATGAGATTAGCAATAATGAATTGTTATAGCCATATGAAGACTTTTGTTTCTTAATTTAGTTCTATACCAAGAGCATCTTTTAATAAGAAATATTATTGTCTTACCCATAGAAGACTTAACCTTTTGACAATGACTGACATAAACATATCATAATAATGTTTTTAACAGTGTTTACTGAGGTGTTTCCCATAAGGCTATGGAGACTACCAGGGCCCCCATTATTGAACAAGGACTGGAGAAACATTTCCAGGCAGCTGCTTCCTTATTCATCAGAGGGAGTCCTATCAAGCAGTCTTCCCAGCCTAAGGGATTTGTGTTTAATTAATTCATAGTAGTCTCCATCATTTGGATGTGATCCAGTCTTCACCATCACCTTGGCTGTGTGTCTCCTGCTTACATCTCAGACTTTTCAGCTTCCCAGCACAGACCCTGAAGCTTCCTGATACAGACTCCAATGGGACTCTGCAATGAACTCTAGATCTTCCAACTTTCAATGGATCATTGGGCTCACTAGTGCAGACAGCCCTTTTGCATTCTTTCACAACTGATTCTCTGGGTAGCCATTATAAATCATATATATTATATATTTATTTAATATATGTTTATCATAACTATGCATAATATAGATGATACATATTATGTTAGTCACATATATATGTAATATGGCAAATATTATATATGTTAATCGTACATGTAATATATATGGTATTTTGAATCTGTTACTCTAGTGAACTCTAACTGATAGAGTTAGCCCTCTATATTTGTGGCTTCAACATACAAAGATTCAACTAAAAGGATAGAAAACATTCCAAAAAATGAGAATGAAATTGTGCCTATATTAAACATTTAAAAATTATTTTTTATTATCCTCTAAACAATTGAGCTAATAACTATTTACCTAGCATTTGCCATGTATTGGGCATTATAAGTAATCTGGAGATGATTTATAATCTGTCACTTATATGGAAAAGTGACAGTCTCCAGGTCTTGACCCCAACAACCAGGATATTGTTTGTAGTTATATAGTAGGTATTTCTTAGTTACCTGTTTGTTTTCTGTTCCATAATTCTCATTTTGTACATTTCCCTGCTGCTATGGAGACCTTTATTCAAATCGTGTGCTTTGAGTGAATCAGTTCCTACCTCCATTTCCCGAAAAGGACCCTAACTGGTTTATATAAACACACATTTTATTTCCCTGGACATGATCATTGGTTCACAGGTCACCTTGGGACAAAAATTAGCCCCTTCAAAATGAAATTCAGTACATTCCCAAAATGTTGTGTAGTACATTCTTAACCTGCACAAGAAAAAGTACATCTCATATCCATCAAAGGTGCTAATTTCAGAGTTAGCGCTGCACCATAAATGACAGAACAGAGGGATAGAAAGCAACTCGTAAAGTGAGTCCTTCATGACAAATGTAAGTTGCTCAACCAGCTTTGAACTCTAGATTTGTGAGCCCTTCCTTCATTGTTTAAGCCAAATTTGACTTGGGTTATATTTCTTGTGAGACAAATCATTCTATTTGATATAATTTTCTTCTGTAAAATGGTATATATCTTCTCTTGGGATATGCTAAGATAAGTCACTAGTGTATTTAACTTTATGGAAAAGACTGAAGAAAAAGTATACATTTTAATAATCAAAATGACTTAAACAGAAAACAAAAGAAACATAAAAAATTGATACTAGGTTGGAGCTGAAATTATTCCAATAAATAAACTAGAGATCTTTGGAGATGTATCTGATACTGTTCCTTGTAGAAATTGTATATAACAAGAATTGGAAATGTTGTTGAATCAGAAAACAAAGATACTTTCAGAAATAATGGGTCATGTCAATAATACTCAAGATTGTAGAATGTGTGGTCCTTATTTATTTGTGTATTTTGAGACAGGATCATGCTATGTAGTTCAGACTGGCCTTGAACTCACTATATAGCCTAGGCTGACCTCAAAATCACAGCAATCCTCCTGCTTTAACCTCCCAAGTGCTGGGATCACAGATGTGTGCCACACACCCAACTCTGGCATTAATTTTTAAATAATCTATGAGAGGTATACAAATATATAGACCACTAAAGATTGATCATGATCTGATAACTGCCAAAGATGGGTAATACATAGTTTATTAAACATTTCTCTGTATTTTTTATATTTTCCATTTTCCATAAAATAGAAAAAAACAGAAACAAACTTGGAAGGGCTCTTACAAGCCTAAGATGAAACAATTTATACATTAAAAAGAATAACCATTTCAATTAATTGAAAATCATCAAACTTTCCATAGTCCTTGCCACTGGAACTTGCTACAAAGTCCACTCAATATGTCAAAAACTGATAAAAGGAAAGAATCCAGAGTTTATTCTAAATCTCATTTATAAATTGTATCTTACAATCTGATATCTACATACATGCTACTCTGAGATGTCCCTTCAAGAAAGACCATACCATTTTATTGTAAGAAATACAGCTGGCGGCCTCCAGATGCCAGCACCTATGAGATTCACATTGACTTCTGAGCAGCAGCTTCCTCCTTCTATGCTGTCCTGGGACAATGGCTGAGCAGAGGACAGGAATTAGTGGCTGGCTGGCTTTTCCATCTAATGTGCAGTCTATTCCACAGTTCCCCAGTGGGCTGGGTCAGACTTTGCCAAACACACTTTGTGGTCAGAGGTTCTGTTTTCCCTGCCCAATATGACTTCCTTCTTTTTTTTTTTTTTCCCCACAGTTAACACCTCTTAATAAACCTCTTGCACTTCTATTTCTCAGCTTCTGATTCCTTTGTGGCCCGATGAACATGCAGGCTAGTCACAAACTTGATGAAAGTTCTTTACGGATGTTAATAAATGTAAAAAGAGTGAAAAATTAAACTATTTTTTTGCAATTTCTAATGAAATAACAGCTTGTAAATAGTTATGGGCAGAAACCAAGATGTTAATATCTTGATAGGAAATTTTACGGCAGTAGCAGACTAATACTATATGAACCCACTGATCAATTTCAGAATTATTAAAAGGGAGGAAACTAGCTATGTGTTTCATCATGGGATATAGAATATTCACAATACCATTTGTTAAGTTATCTGGGCAAAAATACTGAGCCTGAATTTAATTCCTGATCTGTCAGTTTTCAGGAAACACAGAAAATAGAGGAATAGATAGAAAGCATGAGAGATCAAATCAATAATGGTGAACATTCTACAAAATAAATGACCAGGATTACTTTCCTCTAACAAATTAACTATAAGCAGGAAAAGGTAAAAATAATCCCCCACTTATTTTATGAGATCAGCATTACCATGATAAAACCAGAAAAAGACAGTGCATGAAAAGAAAATTACAGCACCATCTCCTTTATAAGTAAAGACACAAAAATTCTCAATGAACTGTTTTTAAATTAAAGCAAACAGTGTGTTTAAAGAATAAAACATTATGACCACTTAGGGTTAATATCAAGAATGCAAGTTTGGTTCAATATTCAAAACCCAATCAATGCATTTCAGTGCTATACTTTTGACTCTTTTGTATCCCAAAATATATGTTAAAACTTAACAGTATAAGGGATCTGCCCTCATGATGAGATCATTACTTTCCAACAGAGCTTGAGGGAAAACTAGTTGCTTTTGACCATTCTACCATGTGAGAATGTAATGTTCATCCCGACCACAGGAACCAATGTCCAAGGTGCCATCCTGGAAACAAAAGCTGCCAACACTTTCATCTTGGATTTTGCAGCCTCCAGAACTGTTACAAATATAGTTCTAACATTTCTAAGTGACTGGTGTACCAGCAAGAATAGACTAAGACATACAGTTTATTAAAAGGCCAAAGAAGAAAAACTTTATGATCACATTTGTTGATGTAGAAAAAATTATATTTTTTGGCAGAATCAGTATTCACTAATGATTAAAACTTACATCAAATTAGGGTAGATTATGAACCTCCTTAAAATGATAAAGGGCTTCTATTTTTAAAAATGTAAAAACTCATACATAATGTACAATCTACAGGCTTTCCCCTTAACTTTTTTTTTTGGGGGGGGGCACCAGAGATTGAACTCACAACCTCACGCCTGCCAGGGCAGGAGCTTAAGGCACGGAGCCAGACTCCCGGCCCTGGTTTTTTGAGGCAGGGTCGCACTATGTAGCTCAGGCCGGCCTTGCACTCGCGTTGTAGCCCAAGCTGACCTCGAACTCACAACGCTCTGCCTACCTCAGCCTCCTGAGTGTTGGGATTAAAGGTGTGCGCCATTTGCAAAATATCTACCTCCATATTTCCTATTAGTTAACATTAAATTTGTTCTATATTTATATTTTGGGTTTCTCATATAAGAGAAAATCTGTGATATTTAAATTTATGTGTCTGATTTCACTGAACATTATGTTCTTTAGGTGTGACCATTTTCCTACAAATGATCCCAGTTTCTTCTTCTTAGCAGTTTCTTCTACTTCACTGTGTATAACCACCATGTTTTTGAAGCATCTATTGGTAGACATATAGGCCACTTCTAAGATTAAGCTACTATGAATTACACTGCTATAAACATGGACATACATGTCTTTAATTCTTTCGGGAAGATACCTCAGACAATAACTGGGCTACATGGAAATTCGAGGTTTGGTTTTCTGAGGACTCCACAGATTTCTATAGTAGTTGTACTAGTTTAGATTCCCACACTGTAGAAGGGTTCCTTTTCCCCTCTCAGTCTTGCCAGCATTTGTTATTTGCTTTCTTGATGCTACCCACTGTTTCTGTAGTAGGATGGAATCTCACTGTTTTAACTTGTATTTCTCTTATGGCCAGAGATGAAGAAGGTTTCTTCATATATTTATTGACCATTTGGACTTCGTTTTTTTTTTTTTTTTTTGCGGCACCGGGGATAGAACTCCTAACCTCGCACCTGCCAGGGCAGGCGCTTAAGGCACTGAGCCAAACTTCCAGCCCTGGTTTTTTGAGGCAGTGTTGCACTATGTAGCTCAGGCCGGCCTTGCACTCACGTTGTAGCCCAAGCTGGCCTCGAACTCACAACACTCCGCCCACCTCAGCCTCCTGAGTGCTGGGATTAAAGGCGTGCACCACCACGCCTGGCACCATTTGGACTTCTGAGATGAGCCTATTCATTTTAATTGCCCATTTTTTACTGAATCTTTTATCTGGGGGCCTAATTTTTTGAGTTTTTATATATTCTAGCTATTAATCCTCTGCCTAAGGAATAGCTTGCAATTTCGTTTCCGTTCTGTAGGTTGTCTCTTATTCAATTGGTTGTTTCATTTTCTGTGGAGAAGTTTTTAATTTGATATAATCTTACTTGTTGATTGTTGATGTTGTTTTTCTTGTATAGTTGGGGTTCTGCTTGGGAAGTGCTTGCCTACCCCGAGGTCTTCAAGAGTTTTACCTATTATCCAGAGGATTAAACGTTTCTGTTTTAACATTTAGATTTTTGTTCCATTTTGATTTTAGTTCAGTACACGGTGAGACATGTGGGTCTAGATTCAATCTTCTGCATGTGAATAGCCAGTTTTCCCATCACCATTTACTAAAAGGGGCTGTCTTTCCTCCAGTGTATGTTTTTGGCTCCTTTGTCAAAGATCAGATAGCTGAATGTGTCTGGAGTTGTTTCTTCATTCTCTGCTCTGTTCCACTGATTCACATGTCTGTTTTTGTGCCAGTACCATGCTGTTTTTGTTTGTTTGGCTTTGGTTTTGTTGAGACAGGGTCTTGCCTTGTAGTTCAGGTTGGTGTTGAATTCACTATGTAGCCCAGGCTGTCCTCAAACTCACAGAGATTCTCCGGCCTCAGTCTCCCCTGTGCTGGAATTAAAAGCATGTGCCACCATGCCCAGTTACCATGCTGTTCTCATCATTGTTACTTTGTAATATACTTGTAATCTAGGATTGTGAGGCTTCCTACTTTGCTCTTGTTACCCACGTTTGCTTTTGCTATGCTTGGTCTCTTCTGATTCCATGTGAACTCTGGAATTTTCTCTAGTTCTGTGAGGAATGCTTTTCATGTTTTTATTGGTATTGCTATTCCTACCTTTTGGAATGGAACTTTTTTACCACATGCTATTAAAATTTGGGATTATACAACTATTTTATTTTTATACCTAAGAGTTTATCTTGAGTCTCAGAGGACAATTTGGACTTGGACCTTTCAGCACTGCTGTTAAGATTCCAGCACCTCGAGAGATGAACTAACTGCAGTTTACGTAATGAAATGGACAGGAACCTTATGGGCACCGGGGAGAGAACGTTACAGTTTAGATCTAGAACACCTCTCAAAAATTGCATGTGTTCAGAACTGGGCTTTTGGAAGGTAACCGGGTCATGGAGGCACTGTATTCATCAGTGGATTAGCCCACTGATGAGTTTATAGGTAAACGTGTTCTTAGGAGGTGGTTGAAAGTGCTGTATCACTGAGGCACGTGCCTATGGAGGGTGTATCTCCCTCCCCAGAGGGTACATCTCTCTGTACTTCCTGGCCACCATGAGGTAAGCAGCTTCCCTCGGCCATATCACATCTGCTTTGGAGCCCAGCTAACTGTGGACTGACTCCCTCCACACTGTGAGACAAATGAAACTTCCCCTTGAAGGTTTGGATGTTCAGTAGTTTTTCTCACTGACATCAAGGTGACTAATACACGGGCAGATGTTGAAATCAGAAGTTCATTATATTGCGCACTATTTTTTAGTTTAAGTTTTCCATAATTTTTCTTGAAGATAAGATTTTTAAAAATAGAGAACTTCTTTCAATATTCATTGCAAGGCAGTAGACAGAGGCCTGCACTTGATTTTAATCTCAATGTCAGATCTCTTCAATGACTCCAAATTAATAAATGATAAAATACTTAGCACCTTGCTGAAGAAACTGGCCAAGTAGTGGTTTAAGGGGGAATTGTTTAGGAGGAAGTTATATAATTTCCTTAGCAATGATTCATTTTCCCCCAGTCTATCATTCATCTGGGAGACATCAGAAGTGAGCAACTCACAAGATATATTTGGATACTTGTATCTGATCTTTTCATCCATGTCTTGAGGTGGTTCTTCTATAATGAATGAGACTAAATCTTCCAGACATTCTGCTTTTAACAGAAACTCTGTAAGTTTGAGATTCTGAGCTTTACATTCCTGTAAAACATCTTCCTCATTCATTAACTCCTTCGGTGTTACAGCTTCTCTTTCTAGAAGCGTGTCATGTGGGATGATGAGAGAAGACCAAATTTCCAAAACATGCTGGTCTTTCAAACCAAGGGTAAAAATTAAATGTTTTTTTCTCGGTGGCTCTTTGCCCATTACAGGTTATCCTGGTGACCGCTGTCTTCCGACTTACCGCAGTGGCAGATGAGCAGGAACAAAGTGGGACGTGTTGACAGCAAGTTCTCCTGAAGGTGCCCACGACCCGCTGCCGGTTGCACCCAGGCAGGAAACGCACTCAGCGACACCACCAGCGAAGCACCCAAACGGAACCGTGGTGTTTCTACACAGTGGAGTACTACACCCTACAAAGGATAAACCTGAATCACTTGTAAGAAAATGGATGTACCTTGAGATTATCATGTTAAGGTAAGGAGCTCAAGAGACAGAATTTTAAATATTACATGGCTTCCCGTATATGAAAAACAATACATAAAGTATAAGAGACTGATAATAGGTAAAAAGACAAAAAGTTCCAGTGTAGACAATGTATCTAAAAGTGTACCTTAACTTAATATTTAATTGTCCAACATGTTTTATATATTTTTTTGCCTATTAGTCTGGTTTTTAATCTATATATATATAATTAACTTTAAAAGTGCTGGCAAAGTAAGTGGGGGAGGCTAGGAATCTACCTTAGCAGCACAGCACCTGCCCAGCAAGTGTGAGGTTGTGAGTTCAATTCCCAGTACCAAAAACAAAAAAAATTAAAAAAATAACAAAATTTTAAAAATGGGCAATTTCATCACCATCGTGACAATGCTGTGTCACACACCGTCAAATAAAAACCGTACAGTGCGTCCTTGTCTACCTTATTCACGGGGACTGGCACCATGTGACGTCTGGCTCTTCCCCAAAGTCAAAAGGACCATGAAAAAGAACTGTTCGAAACCCATTCAGGACATCAAGGCAGCCATGAAAGTGTAACTAAAGATAGGAAAAATAACTTCTGAACTGCTTCAGAAGTGGCTAGAACAATAGGACAAGTACATTGGAAGCAAGGGGGAATATTTTGAGGGGATCAATGGCAACTAAAAAACATATAAACAATAGCCACAGTTCTGATCACATTGCATCCTTCCATTTTAGAAGGGTGCTATTCACTGTAGCATCAGTACGCGCAAAGAAAAACAATTACCAAAATGAGGCTACCAGCTTAAAAACTAACAATTTTTAAATACTTTAAATTTTAAAATCAAATGTAATTTTCCTACTTTTCAATTTTAATTGCTTACTTTCTCTTATTGTAACTAATAATTTGAAATTCTTGTTTCTTATCTACTTGTTTATTCACCAATTTTTAAATTTTATTTTAAAGATAGTAAACCCCAACAAAACACAACAGAATAAAGCCAATCAAAACAAAGCAGTGAAATTGGTACAGAACTTCGAAGCAGGATAGGAAATTAACAATGGCTGCCATAGTATTTCTTATTATCTTCACAATAGTTGTCCATTCTATCAGACATAGCAAAATCAAACCGAACAAAACAGAATAAAACCAATCAAAACAGAACACTGAATAAAGCAAAACAATAAATCTGGACAAAACAGTGAGAACAATATTGGATCTCAAAAACAAGACAGAAGGAAGTCCCCCATAGTTGCTATACTGCATACAGTTACCCTCCTCATAGATGCTCAGACCACTGGCCCCAGGCCTGCAAAGTCAACCAAACAATACAAGCATTCAGTTGCTTTTTGTACCTCACTTGCTATCAACTCAGCCTGTCCTCCGAGCCAGCCAGCTGCCTGCAGGGGTGCAGTGGGAGTGTAGTTCTTGATTCTCAGCTTGCTTGCCCAGCTTACCAGAAGAGCTAATTGGTTTCTTCTTGATGGGCTCCTCCCAGACCCAGGGCTTTCCCTATTTACTCAATGAGTTTTGCAAGATTTCTTTGCCATCACACTTTTAGACAGCCTTGCTTATAGAAGATACAAAATATTTGTTAAACTGATAAATTACATTGTTACAAAATAAAAGCTACTACTTTGATATGTACCAGCATTTTGAAATTTAAGGATGGATTTTGTTTTCTCTTATAAAGTGGAGTGAAAGTGAGCTCAAAGCCCAAGTGTCAGTGCTCAAGAGAAGACGCAAATTCTCTGGCTGGGGTGAGGCATAGGTGGTCCCGGGAATTTGAAGGCAGAAGGCAGGAAGGATCCGGCTTCAACTGGAGCAGCTCCTCCCTCCTCAGCGGTCACAGAGACAGTCTGGCTTTTTTATTTTTACAGAAGTTTTATTTTACTTGATACATAATAACTACATACTTTGTAGCATACAATGTGGTATTTTGTTTGAAAAATAGGTTTCAGTCATTGCTTAAAAATAAGGGGTGGAGTAGCAAGGTATTACCAATGTTCTAGGGAATTTGGAGCAAAATACACACAGCTGAGTGACTTTACATTCTAAAGTGTAGTTATTTTTCCCTTTATAAGTCCATGGTCTATATTATTAATGTTTTTATAGCCTGACAATATAAAATTAATTCTGCTTCAATTCTAGGGGTTTACATAATTAATACTTTTTAGAATTTTTGAGGTAAATGAAATATTAAGGCCTCTGGAGTGAGAAAATCATTGACTTTTATATAAAAAATTAAAACTTTTATGAGAGAATCTGATTTTTTGGGTTGAAACATTTCTTCTTCCACTGCGGTAACCTGCATTTGATTTCCTTCTCTATAGACAGAGCACACAAAAACATGGGCCGTGCTTCCTTCTCTTCCAGGTGACACTTTGTCTTGAGTAGATTTAAGGCCTGGTTATGTATAGTAGGATTCCAGGATGTGGGCAGAGGTCTGCTAGTCACGAACGATATCTCTTGCAATCAGTTCCCTCATTATTTCATTGGTACCACCATAGATTGGCTGAACTCGGGCATCCACATACGCTCTAGATAAATTAAAAGATAATTGAATTTAAATAAATAAAAGCTATTAGAAATTTTAAAGTTCATTTTACCAGGTAACTATTAAAGTATACATTTAATAAAATTCAAGCAATGAAAGTTCTTTGTAACTTAATTATTTTCCCAGTATAACATTCACTTTAGGTTGATATATTTAAGGCACTGCTTAAAGCGATTACAAATTCAAAATCGAATTTATAATTATGTTTCACCTGATTTCGTTTTATAAAATCCAGTCCATATGAAAGCATTCTGAAAAGCATGTTTCAATTTTTGAAATGCATGGGAATATCTTAATTACTTGTCATCTTTTAATATTTTCCCAGGAAGCTGAAACATATTGGTTTTAAAGAAAAAACAAAAACAAAAAAACTAAGCCAGGCATGGTGTTGAATGCTGGTAATCCTCGCATTCAGGAAGCTGAGGCAGGAGGATCACTAAAAGTTTGAGGCCAGTCTGGGCTACAAAGTGAGTTCAAGGCCAGCCTGAACTGCATACCAAAACCCTATCGCAAAAAAAAAACAAACCCCATACCACATACACCCACAAAAACAAGTAACTAGAGAAATAACTATCTTCCATTATTCTTTTAGTTTCTGTTACCATCACCATCATCAGAAGTATAAACTGATGTTTTACAAACTACTACTTCTACAAAAAAGTCAATTATTTTTGGAAATGACTAATAATCACTCCATTGACTTATGGGGTTAAAATACTGTGGTGGACACCACTGCCACTCCCATACAGAAAGACACGCTGTCAGTTCACTTGTGATAGCCACAATGGGTACAGTTATTTTCACTTGTTTCTCATCTTGATTTAACCTCTCAGCTCTGGGATCAAGAAGATAAATACTATGAACATTCCTCATGTAGAAGAATCCAGATTCAGAGAATTTACTAATAAATGGTTACCACATTGGTCACAAAACAGGTGTTGGCAGACTGGAATAAGAATGTTAGGTATCCTAACTCTTTGGAAAGTACCGTTTTTATTATGTCACAATCCTTCAATGACCTAGGCATTTGGGGTTAATTATTGAGCTTTAGAATTCTGTAGCAGACAAAAATCAAAGGCATTGGGCACTTGGTAAATATTTACTGACGTGATTTATTGTCTTGCAAAGAAAATCCAGAACCTCAGTACTGATGAGTTTTAGAATCTGGACACTTATGTTGTCATAGGCACTCCTTTCTGGACAGATTTCATTGTTTCCCTGAAAAGCAGGCGCTTGCACGTTGAGCTTCCTGGCAGTTTAGCCCACTTCAGCAATTCGATGCGCTCAGTTTTATACTAGGGAGGGCAGAGATCTGTGAGCCTTTTATAGGTTACTAATTAAACTAAAATTAACAAAGAACAGCAGCAGGAGAAATGTTTAACTACACTGCACCGAAGCTCTCATCTCAGGCTGCCTTTCCTAGTGTGACAGGGGAGTCGTCGGTCTGCCCGGGCTTGGGCTCCACTCCTCACAGTCCCACTCCACCGAGTAAGACAAATAAACCCACATGCTGGGTTTATTAAAGAAAACATGGGTGTAGGGGGAACAGAGAACCTTTTTTACCTATGAAACCAAGACTCAGCACTAGATTATATATGTCTAACAAGTACTGCAGCTTAATCTGGGGGAAGGAAGAAGCACCAACAGATGGATTTTCTTCTCTTAAATCTAAGTCTGCCTGCTATAGCCACATGCTGCCTTGTGTGTCTAATCAGCTTACTTGATTTTAGGTGACATTAAGAATGCTTTTGCCTCTGGGGTGATAAATAGTGGTCTATTAAAATTTTTACAATCTTTGAACTAATGAGGTGGCCAAAAGGGTAATTACTATTCTTTATACGACACATAAGTTCTTCAAACTGAAAACAAGGATTTTAAATAAACCATCAAGTCTTTCTTGCTACTGATTCGAAGAAAAGAATTCTGAGAAAACAGACCACAGTTGACAGCACGCTGATCTGAAACGATTCAGACGGCTGACTCCTGTGTCTGGCACGTCTTTCTTGGAACCTGAACTAAACTACACAAACACGAAACCACTCCGTAAGTGCATTCCCAGCAGCGGTTATCACAACACAGTTAAGCAGGAAAATATAAACATCTACTTCTATGTCACTTTCTAAGCACTGTGAATAGTATGAATAAGATGGATGAATACTCGGAATAACACATAAAAATGTACAGGAAAAATTCCAGGGATGATAAAGTTTGTGCTAGCTCGCTCAATATTTATTCCATGACTACACAAAGATTTAAAAAAAAAATCTGCTTGCTGGGTGTGGCAGCACAGGCCTGCAACCTCAGCACGCCGGGAGGCGGTGGTAGAAGATCACGACTTCAAGTTCAGATCGGGCAACTTAGTGACTTATTGAGAATTCATCTCAAAAAAAAAAAAAAAAAAAAAAAAGCACTGGGGATGTAGGTTCAATCTTCAGTACCACACACACAAAAATTTGCCTGAGGTCTAGTCAAAGTAATTCAGAAAGGACAACCAAAGCCAAGTCCAAGGATTGATTAAACAAACAAAAAGGAATCACTCAGCTATTTCATGCCTACGTTAACAAAAGAAACAACCCTGGTTAATGCTCAGTTTTTACGAAGAGTTATAAATTATATCTAGGAAACTGAAGTTTTCTGAGTTGCCAGTGACCACTGAAAGTTGGCAAATTATATTTATGCTATAGCTTCTGTTCTTCAGATGCTCGTGTTCATTTTCCTTTGGAAAGATTATAAGATTACAGTTTTTGCATTATACTTGTAAAGCTGATAATATCAAAAATATTAGGCAGTCTGAATACAAGACAGTTTGATAACTTATTTAAATCCTCTATATTCAGATAAAAATTAGTAAAAGTTTTTTGAAGCCCATAGCATTCTTATCCTTAATTAAAATTAAAATGGACTTTTGCATATATACATCAAAACTTCTGCTAAAAAATCTTATAAACTGAAAATACTGTGAAGAAAGATAAAAGCACGTGTGCTGGTGTAAGCTCTGAATAGTAGCACTGGGAAGCCGAAGCAGAAAGATTTCAAGTTTGATCCCAGACTAGGAAGCTTGGCGACTTCAGCAAGACCCTGTCCCAAAATAAAACACTAAAAACGGGCTAAGGACCTACCTCAGTGCGAAGTTTAATTCACTATAATGGGAAAAAAAAAAAAAAAAAGGAAAAAGATATTTTCTAAGGTGATGAGGAAATCTGTCATGACGAGATTGAGACAGAAGAACAAGGGAAGAAGGAAAGAGGAGACAAAGAAAACGCAGAAACACGGACGACAATACTCCCTATTAACAAGCTGCTGTTGTTTCAAGCTAACAATATTCACACGTAATAAAATAAAGGGGTGTATTTAATTTCCTTTAATTTGAAAAGATGAAAATTCTATTTGGAAAAAATAAATGCTTTTTAGAGCAAAATAATCAAATATTTAAGGTATGACATACTGGAACCTTTTAGAATGCAAATTCATTACTCTGTATGGCTACTTTTGTTTGTTTGCTGGTAAAAAGTTGCTAGGGGCGCAGCTCAGTGGTAGCACGCACTACCTAGTTGTGCAAGAGGCTGGGTTCAATCTCCAGCACCACAAAACAAAACAATGATGAAAAGTGATACGTGTTCTTCAAAGCCAAGCCAAGCACCAAGTTTTGGTAAACTGAGCTCTTTACCTTTTTTAAAAAATGACAGTTCTACTGGTGAGTTGATAAAAAAATAAAGCTGCTTCCATTTACATAAACATATTCTGCAGTCAGCTAAAAAATACAAAAATGTTTGTACTTTCCTTCCCTCTATACTTTTTTTTTTTGAGACAGTGTCTCACTATGCAGTGCAGACTGGCCTTGAACTCACTATGCAGCCCAGGCTGGCCTCGAACTCACAGCAATCCTCCTGCCTCAGCCTCCTGAGGGCTGGGATTATAGGTGTGTGCCACTATGCCCGGCCTGTTTCCCCCTATGCTTGATGGGTAAAGTAAATTTCCTTCCTTCACATCGCGAAGCAGAGCGTAACAGAAGCAGAGGACTCACTTTGCAATCGGGTACTCCCACATGTATCCGCATCCTCCATGGAGCTGCACACAGTCATAGGCCACACTGTTTTGAAGCTCAGATGCCCTGCACAAGCAAAATAAAAAGCAGAAGAGGGAAGTAGAAAATAAGTAATCAACAGATGCTTTATGATAAAAAATTATTTATGATTGTTTAAATGCATACACTGATCAAGTAATTCAAATAAGCCTATTAGATGAGAAAAATTACATATAAAATAAATTTCGAGAGAACTTTCACATGAACGAATACCTTCCTTCAATTTTATTTCTGGTTGCATTTTTCTTAAGGCTAGAAACAAAATGTAAAAACTCAGAATATTATCAGGTTTTGGCTATTTCTGGCTTGAAAAGGGTGTAGTGAAGACTGACTTAGGTCCAGCTTATTTAGATTCTCTGTATGACGTAATGTACCCAGCCATCTAGTTCCTTTTCTCTTTGTAATATGTCCTTTTCTTTCCAAAGATGCTACCTTCTTCCTAAAGATTACAATTCAGAATTCCAAAATGGTGCAAAAAATGTTTTAAGGTACTAATTTTCCAGAAGTGACCTGAAGGCGAAATGAAAACCAAGGGGGGCGGCTTACTGACATACATTTCACTACCCGGGAAAGACTAGAAAGTCACTTAGGGTTATTCTTCAGAGTGAGGCTGCAGAAGAACCCGAGGAGAGGTCTTCTGACCTTATCACAACAATTTCGCTTACTTTGCAGTGCTGGGTTCAGACCCAGGGCCTCGCGCACGCCGCTCTGCTCACCCAGTGGTAACTCTAGGCTAAAACCCGGACCGCTCTGCTCACCCGGTGGTAACTCTATGCTAAAACCCGGACCGCTCTGCTCACCCAGTGGTAACTCTAGGCTAAAACCCGGACCGCTCTGCTCACCCGGTGGTAACTCTATGCTAAAACCCGGCCCGCTCTGCTCACCCGGTGGTAACTCTATGATAAAAGCTGGGACCCCCGGGATCTGTACTCACTTTCACATAAAAATGTAAGTCTGTCTAAAACTCTTCTATTTTCAGTAGTTGAAAACACAAAGCGAAGGTAACCACAGACACACCTTTTCTATTTAAAGTAATTTTTTGACTCAAGCTAGAAGGACAGGAAAAGATATTTCTAAATAGACAAATCTTTGGCTAGCAACAATACTTGGAATTCAGTGATTTTTCTATCTCTGGCAAGTATTTTAGTGAAGTATTTACTGGGGCATAACTAGTTGCTCTCCCTGCTTCTATGTTAAAGAACACTGTCTATAAACCTGTTTTTTCCCCAAGGAACATGTCAATAACTATGCAAACTTCTCTTCTCCCCAAAATACCTAAATTTTTTACAGTTTTTCACACGAGTCAAAGAACTTGCTATAAATGTAAAAAGTCGCCGTTGAAAGTTCTGCCTCCCTGCAGTCCCACGTTCCCTTTCCCGCTGCCACACCTCTTACTGTGCTGTCATTACATAAAGCCGTCACCTGCACATTTCCCTTATGTTACATCCGACTAGACTGAACCAAGTTAATGAATAACGATAGGAATTTTTTCAAGGCTACTTTTGGCCTAATGAGATTTAAGAATTTTTTAACAAGAGGAAACTAAATACACTTGCACAATCTGATTTAAATTCTATGTTCTTGCATCTTAAAATACACAAAACCCTACAGGAGTCTTTTGTCAATTAACTCATCTTTAACATCATTGTTAATCACTTGTATTTAAACTAAAGTGTTTCTAAACAGTATCTTTTCATTTAATAGAGCATCGAGACTTTTGATTGGACACTCACTCATACAATAATTTTTTTCTTAGATCTATAAAACACCTCAAATAGAAAAATCTTGTCAAACCTAATCATTTCACTGGTAAAAACAGCTGTCCCAGGCAAGTATTTTAGTGAAGTATTTACTGGGGCATAACTAGTAAATACTTGGATAAAGTAAAGATTGGATAAAGCTACTGAACGGAAGAACTGGGACTGCAGAGTATTCACGACTCCTAGCATTTTCTTTTTTCTTTCAGTCTCACCATACTGACACACTTCAGATAATTTGAAATTAAACTGTTCCTTGAATGAGCTAAGCAGTCATCTGACTTCAGTCTCTTAATACTTTATTTTCAACAGCAAGTTATGAATTAAATACCAACCTGAGTAATTTTTAGCCTGCTGGGACTTTCCAGCAGTTTAAAAAAAGTTGATCCTTACTTGCATTTTCATTAACACCCCCGAACCTGACTGTAAAGTTGGCGGAACCCCACAGCATCGGCGCGCACCCCACATCTCAGTTACGGAGCAGGCGTACCAGTATTTTGCCATGGAAGCGGAGGCAGAGTCCAGGCGCTTGGCCTCATGCAGCTGCAGGCAGCTGTCCACGAACGCCCTGGTCACACATATGCGTGTCTTTAATTCTGCCAGTTTATGCTGCACGGTCTGGTGTTTAAAGAAGAGGGAAGAATAAAATGAGCTGGCGAAAGTACGTATTTTGAGTCAACATTTCAAAAATTACATGATGAAGATACTGAGAGCAAAATAAATGTGGAATTGCTGGTTTTATCTTCCAAAATAAGGTATGTGTTGAATTAATCAGCTGAAATTAAAAACCCAAATAAACGTATTTAAGTGCTAAGGAAGCCTGAACTAAAAGATGCAAAAACAGGTAAATACTAAAATTCTCTCGTCTTAGAGTCTAAAGTTTGGACTACTAAAGAAAACTGCTTGAGAAACAGCATGACTAACGCACGAGCACCATCTTGTGGTACTATCCGTTAGGTACAGCTGTTGACCACATCTGTTTTCCTTCAGAGACCAAATCCTTGAAGAATTATTCCTTGTTCATGAAATTTACTATATGTACTTCCCTATTCTATCTTTTTGCCTTGCAGTAAAATAAAGTAACAAGCTAGATGGACTACAGCACACCATATGTTCCTGAGTGCATTAAAATACCCATTATGCCAAGATTTATAATATTAACAATGGAATCAAAGCACTCGGGAAGTAAAAATCCTTTTGTATCCCCTTTCCAACACTCTGTCTCACCCTGTTGAATAGTAAGTGTAGCACATTCTTTAAATGAAACTGAATGGTCTGGAATCGTCAATGTTAACGAACCATGTACCTGTGGAAACTGAGAACATCTTCAATTATTCCTGGCTGCTCTCCCTTTAATGAAGTTACTTTATTCTTGATTTTTTGCTTTTACACCTCGAGCTTTTGAGTTTACACTGTTTTCTTTGGTACCAACTTAAACCTCTTTCAGGAAACTGGCTTGGACTTGAAATACTGGCATGCTGCATTTTGAGTAGCCTCCAAAAGTACACTCTATTCTAGATGACTATTTAAGATTGAGGCCCAGGCATGATCAGCTGATTCAGTGTTCATTATGGAAATTCAGCTAGAAGGAGTTCCGAACATTCTCCTGTGGCATTTATAAGACACAGGTTAACAGCAGGCACACACATAGAATTTGGTGATAAACATGGTGTAGTGAAAACACAGAAACTCATTGCTTCCCACCTACACACTACTGCCAAATCCAAAGCCAAGACTGAGTTCTCAAAAGAAGGCTGAGGAGCTAGATTTTCAGAGGATCCTGGGCCTATTTTTACACTACTGGTCACAAGAATTCTCAAGCCACAAGACTAAATCTTTCAGTGTCACTGGTGTGGGGATAGTTTTAGTATTTTTATTTCTGGAAAACTGAATGGGAATATAATGACCCAGGACCTGGTCAAATCTCAGTGCATCATGTGGGACAGGAGATCAGAGGGACAGATTCTGTACAGAGGGATCAACGGCCCTGCGAACCTGATTTAAAAACAAACAAACAAACCACCAGCAATTGTCTTTCTCTTGGTTTTATACCATCCTATTCTAAAAACAGAATGTAACTGGCACCTAAGATTCTAATGAAGCACCTAATGATTCCAAAGCCAAGCCGTGGGAAGGCTGTTCCATACACCTTCCTCTCCTCGTGTGCTGCCCTCTAATTCTGAACATGCTGGGCTTCATTAGAATCTTAATGTCCCCGCCCCCTCTTGTTTCTTTTTTTTTTCCTCTTTTTTTGAGACAAGGTCTCAATGTGTAGCTCAGGTTAAACTGGAACTTGCTACTTACTCCATCCTGGCCTTGAATTTGCGATTGTCCTGCCTCAGCCATCTGAGTGCCGGGATCACACGTGTGTGCCACCACGCCCGGCCTTCCTTGACCTCACTCTTTCCCTTTCATCTCTACCCTTCAATTTGCACAGTTTTCCCACTCCAACCTCACACATTCAGGTTTATTCCTGGAACAAGAAATAAAAAAAGACGGAACAAGAAATAAAAAAAGTAGGAAGACAACCACGTCTATAAATTGAGACTAGAAGAGGGAATACTTCAGGAAAACTCCTGAAACTGAGTTCTAAACCTATTCTGGGCTCAGTCCAATGATACTTGATTTAGAAAATAAAGGAGAATCTGACAAGGCTCAAGACATTTTTGCCCAACACGATGCCACGTTGGAGAATTTATGTGTGAGAGAAGCCTGATTCTCTCATAGGAGAACTATTCCCGTGGGAGTGCTGGGAAATTCCAGAAGCTCAAGTTAAATTTCACGCCAGGATGGAGTCACTTAAACCCTGGCATTCAGGAAGGTCCAGAGGTCTGAGAAAAATTAATGCCTCCCAGAGTGCATAATTTACTCTCTGCAGATGAAGGGATTGAACATTTACATACTCTTGGCACTGAGCTGAGGGCTGCCTCTGCTGTTTACTGCGGACACTGCGCTGTGCTGTCTGAAGCCATCCTCTAATGAATGGCAGCTAATAATCGTACCACACAGCATCAGGCAAGGCGTTTCTGATGAATGATCAACATGTTCACAGCAATCCCTTTCACAGTCATTAACATCTGCTAATCAGCACTACCGCAGCTAGCATTTAAAAACATTTTTTTAAGTTACTAAGCAGACTGGATAGAGTCTCCTTCAGAGCTCTGAATAACAAATATCTTAGACTCTTAGATCTGGAAGACTCTGGGAGAGATTACCTGGCCCAGCAGTCATGTAAACAACACCACTGGCTGTATGTATCATATGACTGAAGATGTAAAATAAAGCAGATTAGGTGTGCTACCTAATCTTACAGTTAATTAAGAACCGGATATTCTTTCTACAGGCCCAGAAGGGAAAAGTGCACCACCCCCACGCCAAGCCCTTAGAATCAAGAGTGCGAACCACACGGGAAATGACTAATCGAGGCCTTGACCTAGAAAAGTACATGCCATTTTTATTTCAGTGCCCACTGAATGAGAGAAAATACGGAAAGAAAAACCAGCCATTCACTCAGACTTCTGGGCAGTAAGACCTGTGAGGTTAAGAATGTAGACTTTGGACTTAGAATGCCTGTGTAGTTTTGGTCAGGTTATATAAACTTGCTCTGCTTCGACTTCCTTATCTGTAAAATGAAGATAATTATAATACTTATTTTTTATAGTTGTGAAGAAAAAAAGAGACATTTCATTTAGCACAGTGTCTGGCACACATGCAGAAGTCAATAAATAATAGTTCATTAACGATTTTAATATTTGATGGTCTATTCCGGGGGACATGATGAGCTGTAATAGCACCTATTGTCATTAACAAGAAAACAAAAATCTGTAGCTATTGCTACTTCGGTATTATAGCTCTCTATTAAAAAAATTTAGATTTTGTGACCATATATACAAATGATCAAAAGACTCAAAATGTTCAAAATTCAAAAATCCAGATAAAGGAAACCAAGTAGCTGCACAGTGATAAAATGACGTTAGGCAAATAAACTGTGGCTGGCACAGGTCTTTTTCTGTTGAACAACTGGAACCACAGTGCGTCCACTTCCAGAATAGGAGCCGTAAGCATGTACTGGTCATTCCTCATCTCTACATATATTTCTAACTTGAAATAGGAACATTTTTTCCAAAGACACTTATTTAATACAACAGAAAAATCAGAAGAATAGCTCAGACACTTCAGTACCTACTCCTATTTGAAAATAGTACTACTCAAAAATAAACCTGTGTGAGCAAAACACTACTGCCCTCTACTGAAAATTTAGTGAACTGCTTTTGCAGGAAAGTAATAAAATGACATTTTGAAAAACAGGATTAAAACTATTTCTTTTTGCTATGAAACTACAATAAATAGATACAGCCATGTGTTGCTTAACTATAAGGATATTCTAAGATATATGCCATTAGACAAATTCATTGTTGCTTAATTATATGGATATTCTAAGAAATACGACATTGGACATTTTCATTGTTGTTTACCTATAGGGATATTCTGAGAAATAAGCCATTAGACAATTCCACTGTTGTATGATCATCATGAAATGTACTTACACAAGTCCAGATGGTACAGGTCAACTGCTGTACCTCATGCAATCAAGAGACTTGGAAAACACCAGATTATGAGGCTACTGTTGGCATAAGACTACATACTCTCTTACAGTAAACTTTCTTAAATGAGTAGGAATATACTCTAATGGCCAAGTATAGCATTATGAATATATAAGCAAATAGTATAGTCATTTATTACCAAGTATTATACACTGCACATAATCATAACATGCCATACATAATCATATTTTTATATGACAGTTTGTTTACATTAGCGTTTCCACAAACACCAGTAATTCACTGGCTGTGTCAGTAGGTCACATGCGCACTCTGTAACTGATGGAAATATGCTGTACATGACTGTATTTTCAAAGAAGCTTTTTCTTTTATGAGAAAATAGCACATATAAATCGATTTCTGATTTCCTTCATGTCAAATACCATGCTTTCTGAGCCATTCAGACAACGTAAATAATATTATGGTCATTTTTGCTGTAATGTAGTATGAAATCCAAAAACAGGAAATGTACATTTCCAAAAGGATGGAAATTATGTTTAAGTGGTTGAACGTTTTACAGAATAAGGCCTGTAGCCTTATTTTGTGAAATGTCTTATTTAACATTTTTGATTTGTCAACGGTAGTGGTTGAATATCAGAGGCAAATGTTACCGATGCTGCTTCGGGTACAGATGAGAGAGTTACAGAGGTACAACTTCCCTCAAATTGCCAGGAGCTGCCATGTGTATTTCCCAAGTCCTACCTATCAAATTATCCCTGAATACTACCTCAGAAGGCAACTAATGAATAAGTGTTCAGTGAAACAAAAAGGAGTAAGTCAAGTGTGTCAGTATTTCTCAACAGGAGCCTACAGGTGTTAGTATTCTGAATGAGATTAGTTGTAATGCAAAATTATCTCTGAATTATGAGACATTTAACAACACTTGCCTCCAGGACCCTAAACACAAGGTACACTTCCAGTTACTACCCATGGCCCATCTTTGATATTTCTGGATACCTGGGGGAGAAGGCAGGCATCGAGACCCACTAACCACGATTCATCAATGAAAGGAAATACACAGTATAATATCCTGGCTCTTAAGAAAACCAGATTAGCCAATTCCCCCTCTCCTGCCCACTCTCTACTACCCCCCACCTGGTTGCCCCCTAACCCTGGTTGGAGATTGAATCCAAGGTAGCTGGGCTCTATCCCTGGCCCTGGACTCCTTTTTCCTATTTTAACACAGTGTTGCTAAACTGCCCATGTTAGCCTTATCCACGATTCTGAGATTACCAGTGTATGCATAACCACATTTGTCCTGTTTTTGTTTGATGGTACTAGAGATGGGGCCCAGAGTCTTCACACTGAACTACATCCCCAGCCCTTTTCCTTCTTTAAATTTTGAGATGTGGTATATAAGTTGCTAAATTACCCAGGCTGGGCTGGAATTTTAGATTCTCCTGCTTCCGCCTTCCAGAGCACTAGGATTACAGGCACGTACCACCATGACTGGCTTGCCCTGTTAAGCTGTATTCTTTGATTGACTGTGCGCCTCACTTTTACAAATTTGGAACACCTGTTTTGGTCTGTCATGTAAATAGAGAATACCTATATATCATGATGGATATATAGGTAGTAAGCAGGTTCCAAAAAGACAGAAAACAAGGCTCACAGCAGGAAGAAGAAACTGATAAAAACAAAACAAAACAAAAAAACCCAGGTCCCTTTATAGTGGAAAAAAACGGAGCAAGGCATTATGTAAGGAAAAAAATAGTAACAGTTAACTTTGATGAGGGCTTATTTTACTAGGTAATATTCTAAGCACCACACCATTACCCCCAAATCCCCACAGCAATCCTACGAGGTAGCTACTGGTATTATTCATAAATACAATTTTACGTATCAGGTACACTTTAAAAATCTTACAAAGAGGAAACTATTTCTGAGATAACTTGCCCAGACTAGAGAAATTTCAGGAGGTGAGCTAGGATTTAAACTGTGCTTAAACATAATTTCTACAATAGTGGTCTTGAAACAATACCAAGGTGCTTTATCTCTATCTTCAACTTCACAAAATCTTTTAGTCAAAGTCACTGACTAAAATTTTATTTATTTGTTTATTGGTACCAGTAATTGAACTCACAACCTCACACCTGCCAGGCAGGCACTTACGCCACTGAGCTAAATCCCCACCCCAGTTTTTTTGAGACAGGGTCTCACTATGCAGTTCAGGCTGGCCTTGAACTCACTTTGTAGCCCAGGCTGAACTTGACCTCACAACGATCCTCCTGCCTCAGCCTCCCGAGTGCTGGATTAAAGGCGTGCGCCACCATGCCCAGTTGAAATCTTAAAAGTGAAATCCCAATTCAAGGTTTCTGCTAGTGAGATGTTTCACCAATTTGATGACTGTAATGCTTATAAACTGTCCCTCCTTTTAATGAGAAACTAGTGGATCTGAAATTGGACTGGAGGTTGTGAACACTACATGCCAAGTTCTCTTGCAATACCTTTAACTTCCTGGAGCACCCATAACCCTCCATTTCCTCTCTCTGTTGCCACAGGCTATGTCTGTCCTAGTAATGCTCAGACACGAAAGGTAGAAGATCCAGTGTAACTCATGGTCACTGCCCTAAACAGACCCCAACAGTGCTAGAGAGCTATGGTGTTTCTCTAGTTAGTTGAGTCTCTTGCTCTCAAAAGAGCATTTTGAACCTTTCTCCCTCCCCTCAGATACCTCCATGCCTCTTTATTTTTTTGAGAACCAACTTTCTCTATTGATATCTAAGGAAATCAAAGTTTTCTGACAAAACATTCTTACTGGTTGTGACCAACAGAGGTACATATCAAAGAACCAAAGCAACTGATTATCGTCATACCCACGATGCTTCCCTCTACTAAGTCTTGTAAGTATTAACGTATGCTTCAATACTCCCATCAACCTTAAGAACAAAAAATAACCTCCCAGTACCTCCTTTGACTCCCACATCTACTCCTACTCTCCCTTCCCCTTCTCCAGTATCATCTTTATTCTCAGCTATCATTCACAGCCAAATATCAGCAAAGAGTAGTCTGACTTCACTATCTTTACTTCCTTATTCCACTGACAGTCCTGTACTTTGGCCTGTCCCTCCACACCAGCATTAACGGCTCTTACGAAAAGGTCAATCAATACGTCCGGCGAGTGTCCTCTGACAGTTATGTGTTTTTCCTCCGGGCACCACTTGATCCCACTCCCTCCTACCTGACGTCCTCTCTTGGCTCGGTCCAGGCCTCTCCCGATTTGCTTTCTCCTTTCTAACGTGCATACTCAATCATCTTTGCAGGCTCATCCTCATCTATTCCACCTTCAAATCTCCTAGAAATTCTCTATGGGATTCTGTCCTGGGACCTCCGGTCTTATTTTCTACTCTCATTTCCTTAAGAATCTCATTCATGGACACTACATACCAAAATTATTCCACCATTGTTTTGCTGGGTTGGGTTTTATTCTCTTTTGTTTTATTTGATTATATTGAATCCCATGGCAGGAGAAGCTATTTCGAGGATGGCAAGAGACAGTAGCAATTTTTGATTTACTATTGCCTTGTTTTGAAGTCCCTTATCACATTCATTGTTTTGTTTTTATTGTTTCTATTCTATTCTGTTCTGTTTGATTTTTACTATGTCCAAAGTTATCTGCAGCTATTTTGAAGACATCAAGGGGCATTATGGTAACTACTGTTGATTTCATAATGTTTTGAAGTCCTGTATCTCTCACACTGGTTTGATTGCTTTTATTCTGTTATATACTCTTTATTTTTTTTTTATTTTTTATTTATTTATTTATTTTTTTTTGCGGCACCGGGGATTGAACTCACAACCTCGCACCTGCCAGGGCAGGCGCTTAAGGCACTGAGCCAAACTCCCGGCCCTGGTCTTTTTTTGTTTGAGGCAGGGTCGCACTATGTAGCTCAGGCCGGCCTTGCGCTCACGTTGTAGCCCAAGCCGGCCTCGAACTCACAACGCTCCGCCTACCTCAGCCTCCCGAGTGCTGGGATTAAAAGCGTGCGCCACCACGCCCGGCTGTTATATACTCTTTAAAAAAATTATCCCAAATTTACTTTTGCCCCAGACTCATTTCAGATGAGTAAGCCATAATGACAAGCTTACCTGTATGTGTGCAATTGTTTTCCCAAAAGCTTTCCTTTGTTTAACGTAGTTCCTGGTTTCTTCAAACATGAATTCACAGGCAGAAATTGCAAAATCAGAAATTAACAACCTTTCCTAAAACCCAAAAATTAAGTCTTAAGCATTATTCTAATTACACAAATGATTTTCACAGAATTTCAAAATAACTCCTATAAATAAACTTTATAACAAACTCCTAAAGGTTAATTTATTTAACTCTTTATAACAAAATGCTCCCACAGAGATTTGAGATTCTGACCTACCTATAAGAATAATTCTCTAAAAAATTATTTTTATGAAAGTCTGTCATTACTATATGTCATCTACATTGCTTTCTCTTCTTTCTACTCATGTATTAGTAAATAAATTCCAAAGCTGATGATTTTTATTTATCGATCTCTGTACTATATAACAATATATCTGTAGAAATATTTTCAAAAATATGTTAAATTCTATCTACTAGTGCAAAAGTGGCCTTAGTTAAATTGAATTCATCATGCTAATGATTTTCATACTATATTTAAATGCCAGGTTCCTAGCCCTTTTCCCCAATTTCATATTAAGTTTATGCCATGGCAAGCATAAATGTACCCTCTTATGCTGGCATACGAGGTCCAATAATCTTTAGGCAACCATAATCAAAAAACAGATATGAAAGCTAGCTTTTATGCTGCTAAAATTTTTCAGTTTGAACTTAACCTATTTTTCCCTTTGAGTTAAGTTATTTAAAAACTACCAGATGTTTTCAGTGCTATTTCCTCATGAAGAGCCAAAAGTTCTTGACTTTTAGTTATTAGGTTGAAATCATTCTAAGAAGAAATCACACAACTAAAAAAAAAAAAAATCTATTTTTCCTAGTCACTTTATAAGTTTTGGTTGGCTATTCCTGAGTTCACTTTGGCATGCATGGATTTACAAGGGCTGATCAAAAAATACAACGTGTATTTAAATTTAAAAATTATTACAGTTAATTAAGACACATTGGCATTAATTCTCCTCAAAACACTCCCCCTCCCTTCAAACACACTTGTCCTATCATTCTTGCCACAGTTTGAAGCAGTTCTGGAAGTGCTTTTTCATATCTTTCCAAGGTGTGCAAAGCGAGATAAAAAATGTAGTTAATGTTGCTTCCAAGCTTCACAGAAGAAAGGCAGACCCTTAAAATACTACAGTGCGTCCTCATTCACCTCATTCACCAAATCGCATTCATTATACGACTCGTGGGTCTTCCCTGTGGTCAAAACAATCATGAAAGGTAAATCAGGATATTGTGGCAGCTTTGATAGTGCAACTGAAGACGTTCACAAAAAAGGACTTCCAGAATACTTCAGAAAGTGGCCAAAAGGAGGGGATAAGCATGTTCGATGCATGGGGCAGGGGATACAATGAAGGAAGATTAATAGCAATATGCCTTTTACTGTGGCAAATCTTTAAAAATTTAAACATTCACTGTATTTTTCAATCGTACTTTGTATATGGTCCTTTATTATTCCATTCTAGCCCATTAAATTATTAAAAGATGGAATCTTCAATTCCTGACCTGTGGGAGTTCTTGCATGAGGTAATAGAAGCCTCTATTCTCTTCTCCAAGTAGGGCACTAGCTGGCAATCGGACATCTTCAAAGAACAGTTCTGCAGTATCCTAAAAGAACAGCCAAGTAAGTAAAACACAGATTGAGCTCATAACCCTATGAGACAACTTTTATTATTTCCATTCCAGACTTTTTAAAAGGAATAAACTGGAAACCACACGGGAGTGGTCAGTGAACACAACAAGTAAATGGTGAGTCAGGGAGTCACACCAGGCCCACCCGGTCCCCAAACGTGTGGCTCTCCCACTGCGCTGCACTGTCACGCAGGCTCCAGTACTGGCCGGTTCCCTGAGGAAGAAGAATTTCTGATACATTTTCAGTAAAACTTGTTTTTGGTAATACACGGGAACACATTTTCTGTTCTTAATTTATAATTTTCTTAAAAAAAAACCAAAAAAATTAATTTTCTTCAATAGATTTCAAAGAGTTAGCTTAACACTGTTACTTAAGTTTGCCATTTCTAAAACAGATATTCAGAATATCCTGATTCATGTCTTTTGCTGACTACCAGAAAGAGATACAGTAGAATTATTGTGAATGAATCTTTCTAAAAACCTGATTGTAGGAAGTCAGCATAGGAAGAAGGTATGACAGGGCCACATGTAATTCTCTGTTTGTCTTTGATAGTAACAACTGTTACCTGAATATGAGTTATATTATGACTTACCTGGGCCTTTAAACCCATTTTATGTAGCTTCTGTCCTTTGGTAAATCCTTTCATCCCATCTTCCACCAGAAAAAGGCTAATGCCATGGGCAGGTGATCGAGCTTCACGGTTTGTGACTGCGACTACAATCACAACGTTGCTTAGCCACCCATTAGTGATGAACGTCTGCAAAACCCCAAGTATACTATAACGCTCTGTGATACTCAAGTCCATCAAAGTTATGACTGGTGAACACATATTAAAGAAGACTAAAACTAGCAAGACACGCTTTATTTATCTCCCTCTGTACCCTATCCAAACACATGCAGGGTTGGTATTTTTTTCAGTAGTTGCTCTACTATGTCACTTCCTTGTTTAAAAGCCTTGTAAATCTCCCAAGTTTTCTACCTTTCTACGGTAAGAGTGACCATTTTATGTAGCTGACATAGCTGAGTTACTAAGTGTTTTTTTTTTTTTTTTTTGTTTACAGCATCCAGCAATTGCTATTTGTATGCTCTAAAACCCGTGGTCTCAGAAATGTATTGACTATGGGTTATAAACAAACAATGGAATGGAAAGAACAAGGGGCAGGGTACAGGGCAAAAGTCACTCACTGGAATACTCTGTTCTCACATGGGAAAAATCAAGGGATTTCTCCAAACACTGCTGTCGAAGTAATTATAGAGTAGGTTTAATGGATTCTAAACTCCTTCTATAATAATCTGACCTAATGTATTTCCATCATGACTGATACCCTTTCTAAGACAGTTAAAAGAGAATTCTCTCTTTTTCAGTGGCCTTTCTCAGTCTGCATTCTAATTGTCACAGTCAAAAGTTTGAAAAGGGTTGGAATTATTCCTGAGGGACATAATTTTTACTAAATGCTCACGATACAACATAAGCTCACAGTAAGTGTTATGTAGATAGGATATAAAGCTATAAAAAGAGGAAACAATTGGAGTATAATGCAAATATCACTATGAATTTCCTTTCTCATCTCTTTCAGTTGAAATTTTATCTGCATTCTGTGTGCTGCTTTTTCACTTAATGTTAACACAAACTTATATGTAAGTATAATAATATAATAATTTAGTTAAAAACTTTGTGCTGAAATTTTATGGGTTAGATATTCATTCTGATGTACTACATTTACTTTTACTTGCTTTCCATTTTTTTTACTGTTCCTAATAGAGTTTTTTAAACTGTCAATGGTATATTTAGCGATAGTGCCTCATAGAATTTTTTTTTAATAATCAGGTTTGAACCTAGGGCTTTGTCTGTGCTAGGAAAGTAGGCTATGCCTCAGCTACATCTCCAGTCCTTTTAATTTTGCAACACAGTCTTGTTAAATTGCTGAGGCAGGCCTTGCACTTGTGATCCTCCTGCCTCAGCCTCTTCAGTAGTTAGGGTTAAAGGCATGTGCCACAGTGCCCAGCCCCATTCATTATTGACCAAATACCCCACTCTTCTTTCAAAACAAGCTCTTTGTATAATGGGAGTTAACTGAATATCCACTGCAATCAGCATCTACTATATTTATAATTTAGACTGATATTTCTTTATGCATATGTGAATAACATAAATGGTTTATGGTAGTCTACAAAAATTATTAGAACATGAAATACATTGTTCCCAACTTTAAGAGATGTGCAGTGCGTATCAGGCTATCAGAGTGACAAGTTATGCACATCTTCCAAATTTATTTGACCATACAGGTATTATTTTTGTCAAGATAAAACTAAGGAACATTGTTTAGAACTGAGATTTTCAAAATTTAGCCTGCACACTGACGTTAGCCCACACAGCCTCTGGTAACATACAGACGGACATGGAGAATGTTTAGAATCTCCTAGTAATTTGACAGTATTGTGATATCCTATGAACGCATGAAGATATTAGCTTGAACTACTGGAAATAAAGAGAATTTTTAATGAAGAAAACAGGGCTGGGGGTATTGTTCAGGTGTAGAGTGCATACATAGTATTTTCCAGGCCCTGAGCTCAACACCCAGCACCAACAACCAAAACAAACAGAAAAACTCCCCTTTCAACAGAACTTCGTACGTATTTTCAGTAAGACTTGCTTGGGACAGTATAGAAAATCAGCATCCTTCCTGCACTTACTACTCAGTTAATAAAACACACTTACTAAGTCCTGTGTGTACCAGACATGATCTCAGGTATAGACACTATCATTCACCCTCAGTGACACTAGATTCTTGAAGGGATATGTTTGCTGTTGAGCCATTTGTAACCCTGTTGGGGGTGGGGTCTCCAAGTCCATCAGTGGGTTAATGCTCAAAAGGACTGCAGGGCTCTCAGATGATAACATCTGGTACCTTTCTGTCCTAGGCTATTTGCAAACTCTTTGATATTTACCAGAAAGATTTTCCCCCAAATCTTTCATCGACATAAAGTTCAGCTATTGTCTACCCGGTACTTGAGCAACAGGGACCTTCCATCCCCCTTTTCTGGTTTGGGAAGGGTTGTCTAGAAACTGAAACCGTCTTTGCAGTATTTGTGAGGGAGTTCATGACATCAGACACAGAGGCTGCTACCACAGATCTTAGGGAACATAAAAGCTGTAAGTTTCTTACTATCTCTAAGCACTGAAGTAAGCAGTTTCTGTGTGAGTCCTTAGGCCCCTGAGATTCAATAACGAGTAGTGCTGGAGACATTACGACCCACAGCACACCTCTGAGGAGAGCAGGGCTAGACAGCCCCTTTACACACCTTGCTGCCATTGAGGATCCAGTCACTTCCATCTTTTTTGGCATTTGTTTTCACTCCCTGCAAGTCGCTGTAATTGAAAGAAATGATAAAAAAATTATCAGTAGGTAAAAAATCAGATTATACAAATGCTGCCAGGTAAGTATATTCATAATGTGATCATTCAAATTGGGTACAACATTACAAAACTCCTATTAGAAATGTTCACATGATTGTAATTATGTCGGATACATTACATTCTAAAGGTCTTACATGAATGAATTATATAAACTAGTGAGACTTTAGAGAGCACACAGACCTCCAAACTGGACTAAGACGGTATTCCGAGGTTCACTGTGCTCCTGAGGTCATGCATCATCACGCGTCACGCTTTTACCGTCCTCTATATCCCTTGGTTCCTTTCCTAACCTCTAATTCATCAAAAGATGAGCTATGTAAAAGACTATGTCTTAAGTGCTATTTCTTCTAACAAATTTGTTCTAAAAGTAGAATATTTTTCTAAATATGAAAACATATTTAGACTAAAATATTAAAAAAATACAATCTCCCAAAAGAGGATCGCTTCTCGGCCTTTTGGCTAAGATCAAGTGTAATATCCCAAAGGAGAAAATCATTTCAAAAAACTTCATCTCCTTAATGAACTTTTTAAAAACACATCTTTGTAATACGTTTCAATGGCCACAGATACATGTAAACATATATTTTTATACAATTGTAACCATACATATGATTTAATAACATTTAATTTTTCTGTAAGATAACTTTTATCTATAAGGAATATCATCATATGAATGTACTGTGATTGTATTTATCATGCTTGCAGGCCAAGTTTCCTTTTCTTGTGTGGAGCTGGTATGTGTACATCGTATATCTTAGCTCATTTTTTCATCCCTTCTCCACCCCACCATTTCTTTCTCTTGCTCTCTCTTTTTTGAGACAGGGTCTCAGGCTAGCTTTGAACTCACTATGTAGCCCAGGTTTGCACTGAACTCATGAAGATCCTCCTGCTTCAGCCTCCTGAGTGTTTGGACTACAGGCATGCACTACCACACCTGGCCTTGTCCTCTATTTCCTAATCCCCTTTCCCCCAAGAAAGACTGATCTCCATAATTCCTATTACCTATATTTTATCTTGCTCTTTATTTATTCTTTGGGTTTCTCATATAAGAGAAACCATGTGATAGGCTGTGTGTCTGATTTATTTCACTTAAAATTATGGTCTCACGTGGCAGCCTTTTTCCTGCATTGAACACTGAGGTTTCAATATTCATGAATATCCTAACAGTGAACAGCACCCTCCATAAATATTCCCCTTCATGTATTAGGAAATTTTCATGATTCTCCCTGGATGTGGTCTTTGTATTTTTATATTCCATGGAAACTTTTTGTATTTTTTTAAGATCACTCTTTGTCTGAGGTTGAATAACGCCTCCAAACAGGTCAGGTCCTAGCCTCTAAACCTAGTAAGTGTTACTGCGCTGGTTAATCTTGATCGTCAACTCGAGTTGACGATGAATAAACTGCAGAAGAGGTGAGTGGATCAGGATGACGCTACTTCATCAGCAGGTAACCCACTGAGGAGTCCACGGCTGGGGGGCCCTAAGGAAGCGGGCAGTCTTTTTGGAGGAAGTGGGTCGTGGGCGTGTGGCCTTGGGAACTCCATCCACACCTGGCTCCTGACCGCTTCCTCTCTGCTTCTCCCTCGCTCTGTCCCCTCGATTGCTAGAACCTGAGCAGCCTTCTTCCGCGCTCTCCTGCCATGATGTTTCTGCCTTGGAGCTAGCCGAACACAGACCGAGACATCGGCGAGCACGAGCCAAAAATAAACCTCACTTCTTTTAAATTTTGGGCGCCCAGTATTTTGTACTGGCGACAGGAAAGCTCACCAACAGTCACCTTACATGAAAATAGGATTGTAAACTGGCCATGGGGGTACGTGCTGGTGATCCCAGGACTCTGGCAGGATGACACAAAAAGATCAGAAGAAGTTG
Organism: Dasyprocta punctata; assembly: GCA_004363535.1. NCBI lineage: Eukaryota > Metazoa > Chordata > Mammalia > Rodentia > Dasyproctidae > Dasyprocta > Dasyprocta punctata. The sequence goes on from RJWM01005316.1 coordinate 79,334, forward strand.
GAGCCCATCCTGGGCACTTTGGACACTTAGCAAGATCCTTCTCAAAAAAAAAAAAAAAAAAAATTAAGTAACAGCTACTGGTACAGCTCAGTCCATGTGAAGGCCCTAGGCTCAACCCCCAATACCTTAAAATAATAAAAAAAGGATCTTGCAGAAATTATTAACTTATGAAGGCTGCTGAGATGGGGAAAATACCATGAATTATCTGGGTGAGTCCTAAATATCATCACAGAAGTTCTTAGGAAAAAAAAAAAAGGCAGCGATAAGATTCCATACACAGGAAAGGAAAAATTGTGGTCGCAGAGGGACTAAGATGAGAAATGCTGTGGCCACCAGGAGACGGAAAAGGCAGGGAATGGATCTCTCCTGAACCTTCAGGAGGCAGCCTGGCCCTGCTGACACTTTGGTTTGGGCTCAATGATACTGATTTTGGATTTCTGGCCTTCAAGTGAAATTGCTGTTTTAAGCCACAAACTTTGTGGTAATTTGTCACAAAGCCATAATAAACTACTATATTCTCTTAAGAGTGTGTACCTTAAGTTTTGGTACTTAAAGATTTTATCTTTCCCATCTACCTCTTGAGCTTTCTGAGAATGTAGTATATACGACTACATGCTCCTTGCCTAACACACTGCTTTTCACATAACAAGAACTCAATAAACATTTGATGAATTACATACTTAAAAATGCCAACTGTAAAAATGACAAGAAAAGAGTAAATGAAGCAGGTCAAAGACAGCTATCTTTAGAAAGACCTGATTATAAAGCTGTTCTTGACTGGTACCTGAGAATCTGGATGTCAGGAAGATTCCCACAGCTGCCAGTGCATGTCCACACTATCTGTGCAAACAGCATGCTGTGCTGGACGCCTACTCTCCTTGTAGGAATCTCAACTTCTCAAACACAGTAGGCAGAAGATGCCTACATGACCAGCCTCCAAGAATGTCCTAGGCACTGAGTCGCTAACAAAATATGAGCTGGGGTAGATAACATCTTAACCCACTGTTACAACTTGTTGCTGAAGGAATACACATGTTCTGTGTGACTTCGTCAGGAGAAAAACTGAAAAACTGCTCCTATTTTCTACAGACACTACGTGGGGACTTTCCTGTCTGTGGATGGTGGTTTGTGTCTTTTCACTGTAATAAATCCCAGCCCCAGGCATGATAAACGCTGAATCTTGTGAGCCCTCTTACCACCTCACCGAACCTGGGGGTGGTGGTGAGTAGGGAAATCCAACACATGGAGATATTAAAAATATAATTTGAAACTTAGCCAATGCACAAGTTTCAGGAGGAAATTACATAAATACAGAACCACCTGTCTGAAAGACAGGTTAAATGGAAGAGATTTATGAATCAATCTGTAACCTATCTATCACCAGAAGGATATTCCTGATAGTACACATTTTAGAGCTAAATACAGCTGTATCGTGCAGTCATAATTTTCATCAATTAATAGGTACAGTATAAAGTATCACTACTAAAATCTACACATGGTTCACTAAAACAATTCTTCTTTGCAGGGACTTATCAAGGTAATAAGTGTAATGACTCAGTTTGTGGATTTTTCTTACATTTCTGCATGGTAAATGTAAAATCCTGAAAATGATTTAATGATATATCAACTGGAAATGCCAAAAATACAGATCCTTGCAACAGTCGCCTTAAGAATTATTATTTGAATGTCACTGATACAAGTTTTTAGGCTCAGAGAATTTTACCCCAGATAGTGCAGCGGGGGTCAGAACACCCTAACTCAAATACAGTCCTCGGTTCACTCCCTGAACTTGGTTAAAATACTTGATTTCTTATTTTGTTTTCACCTAACATAGGGAACATAACACCTCTATGGCCCATATAGATTATTATGATACCCAAATTAGACAGTCAGTGTGAAAACACTTATAGGACTAGCCGGGCGTGGTAGCGCACGCCTTTAATCCCAGCCCTCGGGAGGCTGAGGTAGGAGGAGCGTTGTGAGTTCGAGGCCGGCTTGGGCTACAACGGGAGCACAAGGCCGGCCTGAGCTACACAGTGCGACCCTGCCTCAAAAAACCAGGGCTGGGAGTTTGACTCAGTGACTTAAGCACCTGTCTGACAGGCGCTAGGTTGTGAGTTCAATCCCTGGTGCGGCGAAAAAAAAAAAAAAAAAAAAAAAAAAAAAAGAAAGCACTTACAGAACGTGACAGTATCACACAAATACACGTAATTACACAGAATGAAGTCTCCTAAGTACATGGGAGGAGGCTAGCGAAGCTCCTGGGTTATTTGTAGCAATTACAGCCTTTTTCCTTGGAGACCAAACCGAACTGATACTGAGAGCAGGCAACCTGTTTCTAAGGGAAGCACAAGGAACCATGCCCCACCTTCTCTATTTCCCCTTTTAGCACATTCTTCCTTATTTCTCAGCACAGTTTCTTAACACTGTGACACTGTATAGGGTATGCTATGTACCCCCAAGTCCTCATACTTTTGATGGGGCTGAGTCTGATGCTTGTGATCAGTTTGTTGTCTAGCGCCAGGATTAATGACGTGACTGCTACACCCGCCCAGGGGTGGAGCTGAGATACAGTGTAAGGGAAGGCGGGTCTTCCTCTTGCACTTCCGCTTCCATCCTGTCTCTCTTGCCAGCGCGCCTTGCTGCTCGCGGCTGCCATGAAAGGCAGCCCTGCCCCGCCACGCTATCTTGGAGCCAACTTAAGTATGGACTGAAACTCCCGAGAAACTGTAAGAATAAACCTTTCCTTCCCTAATTTTGGGCGTCAGCTATTTTGTCTCGGCAACGAGCAAAAAGTAACTAAGACAGACACTCTTCTTTATTGACAGCTTTTCTTCATTCTTGTGTTCTCTTTTAAAATCTGCTGGGCTAGCCTGTCTTTAGTTCTAAACACACATTTTAAACAGCTTGTTCAACATTTCTAATGCAAAGCTCACCCCACTTTAAAAATTCATCATACTGAACATTCAACTCATATCCTACAATTTTATTTGCATAATAGTACATTAATATCTCAAACACAGCATCTATTACAACCTGCTTTAATATTACTTGTACATAAAAGTACCTTTTCTACTGGAGGTTCAAGTTACTTGAGGTTGTGAATTATGTGGTGTTCATATTTGTCTTGCTCTCAGCACACAGCTCAGAGACTTACAGAAAGAAGGTCCAGTCCCTGGTACCTTATGATCCTTGGGGTACTGGGTGCAGAACTCCTTGAATATTACAAAATCCATAGGTACTAAGGTCTATATACAGTGGTGTACTAGTTGCATATAACTTAGGCCTATCTTCCTGTACACTGCAAATCATCTCTAGATTATACCACCTAATATGGCATAAATACGACATAAACAGATGTTACAGCATATTATTTAGGGAATAATGACAAGAAAAAGATTTACGTATGTTGGGTACCTAAAAGAATTTTTTTCTGAGTACTTTTGACCTGAGGCTGTTAGGATCGTGGAGATGGAACCCGTACAAGTGGAAAGCTGAGTGTACTAAGGAACGTTTGTATTACGCTACTGCTTCCAGGAGTTGAAACCAACCGAATGGCGACTCACCTCCCAGCCCCGGGCTCCGTCATCGCGATGGCGCCGATACACTTCCCTGCAGTCATCTGGGGGATGAAGCGCTTAATCTGTTCTTCTGAGCCATAATTTGCAATGTAGGGCATGACAATTTCTGAATGGAGACTGAAACCTGGGCCTGAACAATTTGTGTAGGCTCTTCGAAAGAAAAAAGGAAGACAATTTAGAACATAAAATATTTATTTTGCAGTTCTTAGGTTTTTAAATTTTCAATCAAAATGACTAATATAGGGCTGGGGATACAGCTCAGTGGCACAGTGCCTGCCTGGCAAGCACAAAGTCCTGAGTTTGATTTCTGGTATCCCAAAAAAGACGAATACAACAATGAACTGTCTAAAGGACTTACACTGGGTAATAACCTACCTCCTTGTAAACCTATGACATGCTCACCGTTTTCTCTCTGCTTTTACTAACCTTTTAACTGTCCATTCTAACATAATAGCAATGCTCTAACAACTTAGTAAATACTTCATAAATTATGAGATAAAAAGCTGAGCCCCTAGAATTGCCCCTAACATGGCAACTATTTTTTTTATGGCCAACTACCTTTGGATACCTCAGTTCACAAACACTTTTGTTTGAAAACAATTTGGTTCCAAACAGAAGAATTTGATGAAACTTTACTTTTGCTTACAAACATCTGCACCAGGCGACAAACACCCTCACAGCCACCCTTCCCGCACAAACACATGTGGCTTCTTTTCCAGAATCACAGAACAAATTAAGTCTGTGAACTGAGGTACCACTGTATTCTAATATAGATACAGTCAGATTATAAATTTTGTTCTTCGCTGTTTTCTTCTTAAATTACGCCATAACAAAATTTTATTACAACTTTAATTTTAAATACCTGCAAAATATTCCAAATTGTTAGTGTCCCATAATTTACTTATTCTCCTATTGCTAAATATCTAAATTTGGAGGACTATGACCTAACATGACAATGATTTTTACAATATGACTTTTATTTTTTCCTATTCAAATGCCTTCTTAGCATAAATTCCCTAAAATGGCATTGTACATCAAAGAGCAGCAACATTTTTACCCTTTTAATCTTCCAAAGTATTTATTTTTCTAAGTTGCAATGCCACCAACAATGTATGAAAATTCCACTTTCATTATGACACTACAACCTTGTCACTCTGCGTATTCGGATTTGTCATTTTCGCTAATCTCATAGAAATAAAAAAATAATATCTACAAGTCAATTTAATTTATAATGATGGACAGTAGGGATGCACTTTTTTCATTTAACAAAATCTAATTGTATTTCTTTTTGCATGAACTGTTACTTCAAAAATTTTGCCCATTTTTAACCATGATCTCCATCTGTTCTTATATATTAAACTTTAATATGTTTGGTGAAATGTTTTCCCATTCTGCTGTTCCCTTTCAGATACGTTTTTAAGAGGAAAATATCACATAAGCCAATCAAAAATAAGGCTCTCTCCTTAATTTTAAACAGCTCTTACTTGAACAACTTAAGAGACGATTTCCTGTTCTTGACACATTTAAAAATGCACAAGAGTGTATGAGTGGCACAACCATTCACATTTTAGACCGCATTTTCAATCATCCCAGATTTAGAAAGCATTTCAGTTATCATTTCAGGCAAGTGAACTCCGGCTTCGCTGCCTCCACACTTACTGCTCCTCCCAGACAATGGCCGAGGAGAACAGGTCTCCGCCCAGCCCGCCGTGCCGCTCTGCGATGTTGATGCCCAGCAGTCCTTGTTTGCCAGCTTTTTCCCAAAGCTCCCGACTCACTTCTCCAGCTTTCTCCCATCTGTGAATAACAGATAGTTTAAAGTCAAACAAACTTCTTTCGAATTATTTAAGTGGCCACACTTTGAATTTGTAAGTGACTTCGTGCAGGAATACATCTTTGACACCAGGTTAACTCTGACAACGCGACACCCTTCTATTTGTATGTGAGTCTTGCATTCTTCTTCTCTTCCCTACTTTTGTTTGCCACTGTCTGCCTCTTCCCTATTTATCAGACCTAGAAACCACGTCCACTGCTACTCATGGGTGTAGTTTCACTCAGTCAGTGCTCTCAGGGTGTAACAGTCGTTGTGTCACACGGTCAAGGGTACTCGGTCAACTTGTAAAGAAAATTCTCCTCTGCATATTTCCTTAAAATGCTGAACTAATAGAAAAAGCTTGTCAAAGCTGACAAGAGCAACCGACTCACTCCATTAAACAGAGGCGACGAGCGTGCAGAGGACCTTGCGATGCGGTGCAGTTCTGTCCAATCAATTCCTGAAAAGTCTGTGCCGCTCCCACTTCGTGCTGGGGCCAAACCCAGCACCTCAGGCATGCTAGTCAGGTGACGTGCCCACCTGAGCTAAACCCCGACCCTGGCTTCTCTCCGTTAAAAATGAAAGCAGCACAAGGAGGAAGCAGATGGCAGTTAGAAATAGTGAAAGAATCTAAAACATTTTGTTTTCCAAAGGAGTAGATCCAGTCAGTAAGACGAACGGTAGCTGAAGATACTGACTGAAGGTGGATAGCGACACTAGAAGTCTTAGAAGAAAGGTTTCGATTATCACTGGTGTTTTGATGCATGCAGTTATTGCCTTATGTAGCTTTGGAAATAATTTTAGCATTGACTCAAAATGTTTCGACTTCAATTAGTTTTACTTCAGGGCCTTCTCAACAGTATCTCAGAAACAAAATTTAAAAAGCAGTGACGAAACAAAAAAGATTCTTCTAGAGCAAAGTATACTATACTTCTCTATATTATTTTTATTTTTTTATTTTTTATTTTTTTTGTGGTACTGGGGATCGAACTGACAACCTCACGCCTGCCAGAGAGACGCTTAAGCCACTGAGCCAGACTCCCAGCCCTAGATTTTTGAGGCAGAGTAGCACTATGTAGCTCAGGCTGGCTTTGCACTCATGTTGTAACCCAAACCGGCCTCAAACTCACAACGCTCCTCCTACCTCAGCCTCCTGAGTGCTGGGATTAAAGGCGTGTGCCACCACGCCTGGCTTACACTTCTCTTTAAAAAGAGTTTATCACCAAAGATTAGTCATAGATTGAGTTAAGCTAATTTTGATGATTCTAATCAAGAAAATATTAATAAACCTAATACACCATGGACCACACCTATTCACCTAGCACTTGGGAGGCCAAGGCAGGACAATCTCAAGTTTGAAGCCAGCCAGGGTTACATAGTTCAGGTCCAGCCTATATTACATAGCAAGACCATCTCCAGACAAAATAAAATGAAACAAGACACAAAGCAAAACTCTAATGGAATCTGTTTTTAAATGAAATTTAAAAATTATTCTAAATGTAGCACTGTACTGCTATAGAGTGAATTCTGGAAACAGGAAATATTTAGTAGAAATGATAAACTTTTGCCAATAAAATAATCAGTGATTAATCGAGAAACATCTAGTCACTTAGAAGTGGCCAGTCACCTAGCAAAATTTGCACTATGCTGGCCTTTTGAGCTTTTACATACTTTATTTATAATACAGGAAAAGAACATGAAATGGACCAGTAGTTTATTTGCCACTTAACCACAATTTTCAAAAATATTATCCTTAGATTAAATTGTACATTTTCAAATTATATAATTACTGAATCACACAATTTAAAATTCATGTAAAATGGCTCAGTGTGGTAGTGTAAACCTATAATCCCAGATACTTAGGTTGAGGAGAGAAGACTGCTTTAGCCCAGAGGTTCAATACCAGCCTGGGCAACACAGGGCCCATTTCAAAAAGCAAAACCAAAACCAAAACCAAAACCAACCAAACAAACAAAAAACTCATTTAAAAAGCTAACAACTCACTTAAGAACCCCAGGATCTTATAATATTATGGTGAAAAGCAGTAAAAATGTTAATGAAAATTGAACAGCAGTTTTTCTGTTCAATACACAGCATTTTATGGTTTTTTTCATCCATTAAAGGAATGTGAGCTACTTACTCTGCATGATAAGGAACCACTTCTTCTTGAAAAAACTTCCTTACACTTTCCCGGAAAATGTCGTGCTCTGAAGAAAAGATTCTTCTGGTTCCTATATCTGTAAGTCTTTTAGCAGAGGACGTTTCTAGACGTGCTTCCCCTCCAGAATGAGAACACCTTTAAAAAATACACGTTAAGAAAATTAAGTGAATTATACTTCAAATTAATGTGACTGAACAACATGGAACCTTGACAGCTTTCCCAGACACACTTCAAACATCACCACTTTTGATAGACTCTGTTTCACTTTGCTGGGATTAAACACTTTATCATCACTCACCGCTGTCTGCTCATCTAATTCCGTAAGATGGATAATGCCTGAACTAATCACAGGTCAGGCCTGAGGTGAAATACAGTGTTGTTACATGATACATGGATTACATTATGTAAAAGTCAAACAGTACAACAGAATAATACAAACTTTCAGGGCATACGTAATGTTTAAAATAATGCAAACGCTCTACATTTAGTATTTTACACAGGATCACATAATTTCAAATGGAAGGTATAAAACACAAACTGTGTTAAAGACGTTGCCACATTACAAAGCCAATCTGGGTGGAAATCAAATTGCCCACCAATCTCTATATGGATTTCTAGAGAATTATTCAAGATCTTCAAGAACTGACTGTTACTTGTTTTCTCTAACCTCTCCTTTCCTGCCAGACCCCCTTCCACTCACACCAAGCTTACAATGAGACTGGCCTGCAGTTCAATGGTCTTCAGGGTTTTTTTTTTCTTTTTCTTTTTTAATTTTTAAAATCAGTGTTCCTTTGACCATTTTCATTTTTTGTTTGTTTGTTTGCTTGTTTTTGTTTTTTTGTGGCACCGGAGATCGAACTCACAACCTCATGCCTGCCAGACAGGCACTTAAGCCACTGAGCCAAATTCCCGGCCCTGGTTTTTTGAGGCAGGGTCACACTATGTAGCTCAGGCTGGCCTTGTGCTCGAGTTGTAGCCCAAGCCGGCCTTGAACTTACAACACTCCTCCTACCTCAGCCTCCCGAGTGCTTGGATTAAAAGCGTGTGCCACCACACCTGGCATTCCTTTGGCCATTTTCAAGATCACATCTAATTCACGTTATCATATATTCATAGATTGCCAAACCATATTTTTCTGCTTTGCATTAAATTCTGATTTAGGTTTCTCTCTTTCTTAGTTGAACCATGCTTTTCCCCTTCTTTAAGTCTTTGTTTGGAAAAGACCTAATTAATATAATTGTGTTGGCTACTTTTCTCTCAATGCTGAGACAAAACACCTGACGCCCAAAATTTAGGTAGGAAAGATTTAGCTTACAGTTTGTGGAGGTTTCAGTCCATACTCAGCTGGCTGCAAAGCAGGGTGGAGTAGCAGAGGAGCAAAAGTTCACGGCAGCAGTGGCAGATGCCAAAAGCAAAAAAAGGAAAAGGGGCAGGGCATGGAGAGAAGACTTTCTGTCCTTTATATTGTGTGCAGGCCACACCCAGCACTCATGCCCATAATGCCAGCATTGGACCATGAATCAACCACAAACTCTAGACTTTGCCCTCACGACCACATGAGGCTTTGGAGGGATATCCAGACATAAACCATAACAACAATTAATCTCAGCAGACAAATTTTGTTGTACTGTTGTTTGCTTTGTTTTGTTCTTTGTGGTCCTGGGGACTGAATCCAGGGATTTTACACTGAGCTACTCAGTGCTTTGAAATTGCCCAGGCTGGGCTGGAATTTGTGATCCTCCTGTCTCAGCCTCTCAGAATGCTGGAACTAACAAGCATGTACCACTGTCCCACGCCTGGCCTTTGCAGAGTTTTTAACTAAATATTAAGATATGTTTCTCCTAATGTCAAATGCCTGTAATCCCAGTGTTCTGGGAAGCTGAGGCTGAACGACTGCGAGTTTCAGTCCAATATGGCAATTTAGTGAGACCCTGTCTCAAAATAAAAAATAAAAAGGGTTGGAGACACAGATCAATGTAAAATGGCAAGGTTCAACCCTCAGTGCGGTGGGGGAGGTGGAGAATGAAGAGGAGCAGACAAGAGAAAGGTTTTCAAGATCTTCCTAATTATCAATTACACTAAGTCAGCTTAATATACTTACTAATCAGTCTTGTTTGTTGACATTTAGGTTGTTTCAATCATTTTTTTCACCTAAAATGAATCCTTTTGTTCTTGGTTGATTTTTGTATATTTAATATCTCCTCAAAAGTCATTATGTTGAAGCCCTACAACCCAACAGGACTGAATGTGGAGACAGGACTTTTCAAAGGTACGTGCGGTCAAATAAGGTCAAAAGAGTGGGGTCTTCACCTGGTGTGACAGCTAGTCCCCTAAGAGGTGTGATCCTCTTTTTCTCCCTCAAGCAAAGGCCATGGAAGGACCAAGACACGGCAGGTGAAGACAGACCTCACCAGGAATTGAATCAGTTAGTACCTTGATCTTGGACTTCACAGTCTTTTTGCTTAAGCCATTCAAACATGCAGATTTCAGTTGAGTTCTGTAATACAACCTGAGAAGACTTTTTCCAGTGCTGAGGATCGAACCCAGGGCATCACATATGTCAGGCAAGTGCTTTGCCACTAAGCTACATGCCCAGTCCCTGGTAACCATTCACTGTGGCCATTCAACACTACAATTTTCATACCTGGCCTGCCTTTTGTCTTCATAAACACTTTTCTGATTACTATTCCCTGTTATCAAAATCATAATTTTAAATGGATAATTCACTTAGTTAATAGATACTAAGTGCCTGTTCTGTGCCAAGCACTGATCGAGTAGCCTTGGGGTACAAGACTGAAACAAAGATCCTGGTCTTAATGCTCATGGTTTAACAAGACTGAATAATAATGAAAAACCCAGTAAATACACAAACTGTATAATATATTAGCAGCAATAAGTGCCAGGGGAAAAATAAAGCAGGAAGGGAACAGGAGTGTGTGTGTGGGGTAAGGCAGGGACAGAGGTACAGAGACAGTGTAGTCCAGGGGAGTTTAAGCAATGGTGAGATCTAAGCAATCCCTGGAAGGTCACAGTCTAGCTTATTTCTAGAATAAAACAATTAGGGCAAAAGAACAACTAGAGCAAAGGTTATGAGTCTGCAAGGTGCCTCGTGTATTCCACAAAGAGCAAGGAGGCCAAGTGTGTCTGGAGTGGAATGAGAGAGGAGTAAAGATAAGGCCAGAGGGCAGGAGGGCACCAGAATCCACAGAGAACCTTCTTTAACCTTCGCGTTGCAGAAGATAAACGTTTAAAACAATTCCATCTCTATAACTGAAATGACTGGCTCCACTTTTTTTGTTAGTAGAAATAAAACTATAAAACACATAGTGGTCCACATGAATTTTTCATATGTGGAATTTTTTTTCCTCTGGGGCAAAATACGTTGAGGCTGGGAAGTTGGGGCTCTAAGATACAGAACGTTTGTTAATATAACAAGTAAATAAAGCCAGAGTCTACACCAAAGCCTGCCTGGATTCTAAATTTTATAATCCATATTATACTAAGGAAACCTTTGGAATACTTCAAAGTAAAATACACGAAGATACAGGAAGGCAAAAGAAATGCAAAAAAGAATAAAGACTTTGAGGTTAAAGGTGACCAAGACAATGTGCTGTTGGACGATATCAAAATACTTGACAGCAAGTTTGTTGGAACCAACAAGCCTGTAGTGAATAAGCTGCTCCCCCGCTCTACCCAGGCATTCATTTACTAATTAATTTACTAATTAGCTTACTAATCAACTCACTAATTAATTTACTAATTTAGAGGCTAAATTCTAATTATTTTTGTAAGCCTACTTTAAAAAAGGAAACAATCTATCACTACATCCCTCAATATCTAGGAACTGGGTACTCATACACAAGCTCAAGTTGCGCTCCAGACCTATGGGATTAGAATCAGTATTTTAACAAGCTTCCTAAATGACCCACATGAACAGAAAAATGTAAGACCCATTAAAATAAAATTACAACCCCTGACCTATTCAGGGAGTCCCTCAGGTCTTTCCTTTTTTTGATACTTTGTAAGGACAGATTTTCTTCTCATACCCGCACCAAAATAACTAACCCATCTTTGGGCTTCTCTGATTTTAAGCGCATAAAAGGGTCCCGTTACCAAAAGAGTTGGGAGGATCAAGGGTCTTACTGATGTCCTGGAGAAGAATTCAGAAAAGTGAGGGAGAGTATCCAAACTCGCCCGGGGGCGGGGGGGTAAGCACTAAGTCCTGCAGGGCTCTCAGCACCTGATCGTGCTCCACAACAGTGCGCTAATTAGCTCATTTCCCCGTCACCCTAATTGAGTCCTGCGGCTTTCCAGGCCGTTTGCCCCACGAACGGGTGTCACGCCTCAGACGCTATCTGGACTTCTGATCTCACCATAAACCCACTTTAACAGTCACCGAGCTACTTAGGAGCTCTCTCCAATCCCTCGGCATTTAACCGGATTAGAGGATTTACCAACAAAACCTAAGCTCCTCGCCGGCCGCGGTCCTCCGGTCCTGGCGCGGCTTCCGGCCACGGGCAGCGGGGGACTCTCCCAGGCGCGGCCCCGCCGCCGCTGCCCTAACTGGGACAAAGGTCGCCGCCGCGGCCCCGCCCACCGGCGATCCCTGCTCCACAGCCCGGCCGGGCGCGCGCTTCGGTTCCCGCGGCCCCGCAGGGGCGACGCCGCCCCAGCACCGTCCGCGCCGGGCCCGGGAGAGCGGCGGGGCCCGGGAGAGCGGCGGGGCCCGGGAGAGCGGCGACGCCCGCGAGGCCTCGGCCCCCACGGCTGGGATAGGGGCGGCCGCGCCCCCACCCGCCAGCCTTCCCGGCGGAGCGCGGAGGCCGCACTCACCTCGCGGTGGGCGGGCGCCAGGCGCGGCGGGCGCCCAGGAGGCGCAGGGACCCACGGACGAGGTGCGCGGCCATAGCGGGCAGAGACGGGCTGCGACGAGCCGAGGGAGCGCTGCGCTCACCGAGGAGTCTCTGAACCTCTGGGGCTGCCGGCGGCTGGGTCTTCAGGGGCGGGGCCTTGGGGGCGGGGCATGCGGGGGCGGGGCATGTAGGGGCGGGGCCTGTAGGAGAGGGGCCTGTAGGGGAGGGGCCGAGGGAGCCCTGAGCTCGCTGGCGGAGCCTCTGAGCCTCTGAGCCTCAGTGGTCGCCGGGGGCGGGGATGGAGGCGGGAGCCGGGGCAGGGGGCGGGCCCTCTGCGAGGCCGCCCCGCCCACCACGTCCCGGGGGCGGCCTCACCGTGGAGCACTCGCACTTCCCGCGGGGCGGGAGCGAGCGCCCTCAGCAAGCTCCCTCGGGGCGGGGCCGCTGCGGTGGCTGCCGCGCGGCGAACTTTGGGAACCATGGGTCTCGGAAGTGGGGCCCCACGACTGACCGCGGACGTCTCCTGGAGGTTTATTTTGTAACGGTGGAAAGTGATTGCTTTCATGTAGACGCCTACATAGACACTATTTTTGAAGAATGGTGCTGTTTCTTTTCTTGCAAAAGTTGGTGATGACTTGCTCAACATAAAAATCTAAATGTGTTTCATAGATAGAAAACCTCAACTTTAGCTCAGTTCTGCAGTGGCATTATCCTTGAATTCCTATCTTGCCATTTCCTTTCTACACGAATCATCAGTAGTGTTTGATGATATGCGTTTCGTTTAAATGAAGCCCAAGTTATTGAGGTTTATGGAAAATATCTTAAGTTTTGCGAACTCTAAAAAATGTGCAGAGCGGTTTTCTAAGTAAGTAAAATAGGACATCAAACCCCTTCTGCTAGTTAAGTACAGTTACCATGTACCCGAAGAGGTGAAAGTGAAAGGTACTTTGTGTCAGAAATAATTAATGTAATGTGGGACGTGAGTTTTAAAAGAAAGTGTCCTTTCTAAGTGGAAGAATGTGAATCGTGTTAGTTGACCGCGGGCACAGAATTGCACCGCTCTTGCTAGACTTCTGAGTTTGGCGCTTGGCCTCCTTTACCTCTGCCCCGGAGTCTGTGCCAGGTGGTTTACTAGCTTCATAGGAACAAAGCCTTGGTCTCTCACGGTGACAATTTATGATCTAGTAACTTACTCATAGGGTGCATCAAAGGATCCGTAAAGGAAAAACCAAAACTTTTTCTTCTAATTCCTGTTGAACACCTTATGTCGCTTTGAGGTCCAGAGATGTGTGGGTGTGTTTTCCCATTATCAAGCACTTTTCCAGCGGGCACAGTGCTTTCTACTTGGAGTCAGTGTGAGATCCCTCAGGCTAAGGACTCAGTCCCACAAGCCAGTCTGCACTCCACAGGCCATTTCCAAGCCCTGGCTTGTGCCCTGTGCGTCTGACCAACCAGCTCTAAATCAGGGTACCCAGGACCCACCCTTCTCCTGTTCCATAATTTCCTAGAATGGCCCATCGATCCAGGGAAACACTTATATGGACCAGTTTATTATAAAGGCTACCACTGTGGAACAGCTGTATGGAAGAGATCTGTAAGACAAGAGCA